>JAXQIY010000115.1:0-17823 GCA_037041695.1 Irpex sp. PG99-01B2
TCCATCGCGATTCAGACCAAAAGGCGCGGGAAAAGCTTACATAAATTAGTGATCGAATGGTGCGGGTAGAATATCCTGGTTACCTTACAGATTCGAACAAATTTGGTTGAGGTCCCGGGAGGTGACAGTTCAGTCCGAACATATTTTGTGCCGTGCATGCTCACATGTTGGGTCATGTAGCTCAGCTGGTTAGCTCTCCGTTCTTGCAGCAGGCGGACCTGTGGACCACTACCTTGGACGTGCGGGTTCGATTCCCGCTCATGGTAAATTTCTCGGTATAATAAGCTGTTTTTGACCCATGGATGTATTAACATCGGTTCCGTTTTAAGTTTTTATTGCTCTATGCTGCGTGTACTTATACTCCACCTTGTCTTCTATGATATTATGTTCACTAAGTAATGGAATGCTACCGCTGAGTGTGGTAATAATAACAAATCCGTGAAGCAGCTTAGTACATCTTCTTATGCATGATAATAAACCACAGGCGCGGCAAAATATGGAAGTAGGTAAGGACTCAAAAGTTCGATCGCGAGTGTAGCCACACACCCCCACGACCAAATCATGACAACGATGAAAACCTCGAAGTCACCCTTAGTCGAGTGGGATCCTGGAAATTGGCTCCAGAGGGGTCGAACCTATCCTACCATCGACACTCCTACATCTGTCCTTACAGCTCGCAAAAAATACCTCGCCATACCCCCTCACGGCATGGACTTACTACCAAGCAAAGCGATCTCAGTCTCAGGACTATTGAATTTCGCTCTGCCTTCTCAGCAATCAACACTCCTTGCCCCGCACGTTCAGGATGCTTTCAGTAGGGAGATGCCGAATGAGCCCCTGTCTATCAGCGCGAAGCAGCCAATCCCTCCACTGTTATATATCGAAGCCCTGGAAAAGGCATTTGGACAGGCCTGGTTCGATGGTCGCGCAAATTCAATCATTGACCGGGCAGGAAGCAAGCAAGATTTGGGCTATTCGACGGAGATGGGATGATGCAGAGAAGTGGGTGCAACGGTGGGAGAAGCGAGGCGGAGAACACCTTCAGGCTGCCGATGCCGTATTCTCTCAGCTTCGAAACCTGCCATGGGCAGCACCGTTAGCAGTCCTGGAGGAAGCACCGTTGAAGGGTCGAATTTCTGTCTTCATTTAATCCAAGGTGCGTTGTTCTACAATGATTGTTTGATGGTCGCTGATATGGAATATGCAGCTCGCGTGCTATACGGGCGAGAGTCGCTGGCGGAATGGGCGGTTTCTTGTTTGAGGGGAGGAGGGGGTAGGGCGTACAGCGACGGCGATGTCAGCTGGCTTCGAAAGCAATAGCAAAAACGTAGATAATCACCTACTATACCAAAGAACCACAGTCGTCCCCCGGCTTAACCCGTCCGTTTCGAAGATAGCCAATGGCCCCCTCCTGCCGGGTCAACACTAGAAGTCGGATTGCGGACGAACGTGTTGATATCTCGTCGAACGATTTCAACCACTCGTTATACGCACCTTTGACGTCCATTTCCACCACTCCACCCCCTTCTCCGCCAACGTTGCTGAAAATTCCTATGGACTACCACCAGAGGGTAGAGTTTTTTCTTCGTTTGATTCGAGGTGCATCGTTTGGTAATGATCACTTGGTGATCGCTGATATAGACTATGTAGTTGGCGTGCGATACGGACGTTTGCTGGTGTCGATACCATGGGCGGTTTCGTGTTTGAGGGGAGGAGGAGGGAGGGGGTCGTACTGCGACGACGTCAGCTGGCTTTAAAATCAGTAATGAGAACGTGAGTACGCACCTATCAAAACTCTCACAAACACCAGTCTCGTTGCCTAACTCCTCGTTTGAAAAGATATCTGTCGCGCTGCATGTCGTGGCCCCAGTACGAAATCTTCGATTGCGGGCGAACGCGTTAGCCAATCACAAAACGCGAATACCCAATTCCACCGCTATAATCCGCACTCTAGCCACCTTGCCCGAAATTCCTATGGATCACCACCGAATGGTGAGCTTCTTTTCTTCGTCCCGATCGAGGTACGTCGTCGACAAACGGTTGCTTGATGGTGGCTGATATGTTTAGTGTCGTTCGCACAGCGGCTGAACGATTGGCGGGGCTGGTATGGTCGAGTGCGTGTTTGAGGGAGGAGAGGGGTGGGGCACACAGCGACGACGACATTGGCTAGCGGCGAAAACGGCTGCCATAACGTAAGTACGCACCTGTGTGAGCTCGTACGAACACGTATTCCCCCGCCCGGCTCGTCCTTCGCGAAGATAGCCGTCCCCGTCGACCTTGCACGAGAGCTTGCATTACGCACGAACGAATGAGCGTGCTTCAAAACGATTTGATGAGAATGTTATACGCACCTTGAGGGCGTAGTAGCACATACTTAAGTTGCAATACGAGCACGGTTGCCCGAGATCCGTATGGGCTGCCCGTTGAGAGGGCGGTCTCCTTTCTTCGTCGTATACGAGGTAGAACGCGCGAGAGTAGCTGTTCCGCCAACTCTGAACGTCCCTAGTGTACGTTGACGTATTTGGCGTTGTCAGCACGGCAAGGGACAGTGGTGGTGTCGGAAGAGGTCGATGGAGGGGGTACAGGAGGGAGTGAATCGTGTGGTGACGGCGAAGACGCCTGAAACGGCTGAGAGACGCGGTAGCGAAAGTAGGGAACGTGAGGGCGCGGGCCCGGGAGTGTAAAGAGAGAAGAGGAAGTCGAACCTGATTTTGCCTAAGTCTCGGGCGCTACGGGAGCGCGGCCGCCAGCTGTTCTTCTTAGTAAGCTTTTCTTCCACGTAGTCTCTCTCGCACTTCTTTGACCGCCTCTTCTGCGACCACGCAAACTCGAGGTAATGTGGCATTGCTTCCCTCTCAAGTATATATGCACTCCCTCTAACTTAATTTTCCAGGCTTGTGTTAATTGAAGTTCGACGGCTCCCTAAGTGTTGTTCGTCACTTCGGCCCTTGCTCTCTGCTTGCTTGTTCGTCACAGTCGCGGTCGTTGACGGCCATAATTCCCCTGTCCCTTACCACCATATACTTGTTTGCTTCTTTGCTTTCTACCACAATAATTCTTGCTTTTCTGTGTTCTCTGACTTTTGCTGTCGCTGACACTGTCCCATTGCTGTCGTTTCTCTCATTTCTCCCTTAACTGGATCTCACCCTGTAAGTTCTTGTTTTAATTTCCATTTCACTTTATCCTTCTCTCTTCAACTTCACAAGTTCACACCAGAGGTGGAGCACTGCGCCGAATCAGTCTAGCGGTTCTACGCGGGTGAAGCCTCTGATGGTTTTGTATATCTGGGGAAATGAGAGTGGAAGACAGCGCCGAATCAGTCTAGCGGTTCTACGCGTCGGATACTCTTGTGCACCTGTTCACCTTTGTCATCCGTTTCTGAGATTCTGTCTCTTTACTTTTGACTTACCTATCCTCATAGATAATCATGATTACTGCTAATTCTGTACACGCGCCAACACCAGTAAGTGGCCTTCGACTGCACTCAGAAACACGTCTGATGGACACTGCAGCAGGCGTATAATATTGGGCCAATGCTCACTCGCCTACTCAGAGAGGCGCTTGAGCGAGAGGATGGCCGTATTGATGAGGACGACACAGATGACACGGAAGGACAAGGACTTATGGAGAGCCCCTTCAGTTCTCCTCTCTCCTCTGTCACTGCATCGCCGGCTGCCTCTCCATGGACGTCACCCTTTGGATCGCCACTCTCAACTCCTCCGTCGTCCCCACCTCCGTCATCCGCTGCATCGTCAGGATTCTCATCCGCTGCATCCTCCGCCTCTTCGTCCCCTGCTCCAACACGGCCTTCCTCCCCCCTTCCCAGGATGACTCACCCGCCTACGTCCTCCACCGCTATTCCAGAGAGATCGAGCTCACGCAAGCGAGCCTTCTCTCTCTCACTGTATGACTCATCTGATGATACTCTGCCTGAGACGACTTCTAAAGAACCACGGACCAAGAAGAAAAGGAGAAGTGGACGACGTGCTCATCAACAGGAAGGCTATCGAAAGCGTCGGGCTTGGAACCGTCAATGCGCGAAGCAACACCCTTCTACGCAGAGGATCCGTGCTAGCTTACCCGCCAATCATCCAGACCTGACATACCTGCCCACCAACTTCAATGTCACCGACCTCAAAGCCTCAAAGCCTGGTTTTATTGGTGTCAACATCCCTCATGTCGACACATGTCGAACACTCCAGGATTATCGTGACGAGGGTTTTGAGGTCATTGAGTGGGATGGAAAGTGCGTGCATGCGCTTCTATTGTGAACCTACACTTTGCTTACGTGTTTCTAGGGAGACATTTGTGCTAGTTGATGATGAGAAAAGGATTTTCGCCGCATGCATAAGCCCTCCTACGGACGGGGACGACTGGCACGGTACCACTATGAAAGAGTTCCATGAGGCTCTGCGCAAATCTGAGCGTCAAATGCATTTTGGATCAGAGTGTGACCGCCGTGGAGACTTTGACACCGACACATTTGGATTCTCATTTGGTGGTGGTCGTAGGGTATGACTGCATTTATACCATGCCCATATCTGTGCTAATAGAATGTACAGGTTCCTGGGGTGCTCAAGCAATCCCGTCACAACATGAAGGTCGATCGGGACTTCATGCAAAATCAACACGTTCGTCGAATCTTTGGACATGCTAATGGTATGTGATGTCACCGTTACTCACACCGCAAGATGCTGAATATTTATAGCTATGTTTAGGTATTACTTTCCCAATATCTACGGTGACTACGTCGACTTGGTAGAGTCGTTGGAGGCTACGCACCCTAACCTGCATCGTCCCATACCTCGCTGCGTCTTCATGGGGAGAACTAGGAACTATGGTAGTCGACGTGCTGCACAGACAGTGGAACACCTCGACATGGCTAACAAGGCCAACGGGATCTGCCCCATCATATCGTCCGGTGACTTCAATCCAAAGACTGGCGGCCACCTCAGTCTTCCGCAGCTCAAGCTTCTGATTGAGTTCCCGCCTGGTACATTCATCCTCATCCCATCCGCTTCACTCATCCATGGCAACGTACCAGTACTACCTGGCGAGCATCGCGACTCCATGACGATGTTCACAGCTGGTGGACTCTTTCGTTGGATTGAGTACGGTGGCCGCACTGAGAAGACAATGCGTGCTGAGGATCCCCAAGCTTGGAGAGAGGAATTGGAGAAGCGTAAGACACGCTGGTCTGAGCAGATAGACCAGTTCTCCACGTTAGATGGTTTGAAGGCTGACCAAGGTCCTTATCTATCTAAGAGTGGTATGTAGTGTGACTCACATGTATCTAACCCACGTGACCTATCGCAATCAGACGTACTACTAGGGCGCCTGGGGAAGTGAACTATGTAGGAGAAGTGAACTATCCTCCAATGAGGCATATTCCACTCTACACTCACCTCTAACAAAAATCACACATGTGTATGTATACAAAATACTGATGTACCCGGAATTATGTGGTCAACGGCAACTAGTACATTGTCCATAATTCATATAGTGGTCATTTCAGGTGCAAAAGACCTGAAACGGGCTTTCTTTGGCTAATGCTCATGCTATTTCCAGACGGGAGACTTGAAAACTTTACAGTCATACTTATAGTGCTAGATGGAACTTCAAAAACATGAGTTCGTGTAGATACAAAGGTTGTGGCAGTTGCAGAGGACGAAATATGTCCTGATGCGTGACAAGTCGTGACATCATGTCGCCCAAATTAACAACCGCCGCACGGCCAAAGTACGCGTGACATACCGTGACAGTACCTTAATTTCGTCGAAGGAAAGTCACTTTCGTGCAGACTTCCTCACACAATGATTTCCCCATGAAAATATTTATAAACTCACGAGAGGATATACACGATACTACTCCACGCTATGGTAAAAAAACCGAAGTGATAAAGGCTCACATGAGCGACCGGGGGGGGGGGGGAGGAAGTGAACAGGCGCCCTAGTATGGCACAACTAGTGCATCACCTGATGTTCCGCGGGGGAACTGATTCAATGTTGACAAAGAGGAGTTATTAATATTTCGAGACTGTCTGCGTAAGGACCATCATTATAGAATATTTAATGTAGCAAGACGGATATGTCTTAATGAGGCAATGCAAAGAAGTTTTAATGTTGGCGGGGGGAGAACATCGAGCAAAACTTAATATGATCTGCGGCACTACTTTCAGAGTGGTGGTTTGCGGAACACGGCTGCATAGTATTGACTTCTTCTTGCATGTTACTTGGTGTACCAAATGCAATATCACGACCAAAGCTATACTCATGCTCAGAGGTGAAGCATGATGAAAATATTTGAAGTGTTTTAATCATGTATCATGCACGTACATACTTTGAAATTGCAGCTCATCGCATCATTCAAAATGATGCGCAGAAATTGAAACAAAGTAATCTTGTATTTCCCATGCAGAACAAGCACAGGCAAGCTTGAATGCTACCATACAGAACATTTTGATTGATTTGAGAGGTAGAGATAGTAATGACGCCTGTTGAGACAACATAGTAGAAATGATAGTGCTGTCAGAATGGTACCGAGAAGCATTAACAGAAGTGGGGAGAGAGATATCATGGGACATATAATAATAGCACGTCGTGAAACATTATAAATGACAATGCATGCACCTGTATGTACGTAACATTGTAAATGATCCATGCGACAGCACGAGAAAAACATGCGGGAGACATGAAGGATGTTTTCGACAAGGAACATGCTTACAAAGATTATAGACCCCTGGCACCGCTAACTTGAACCATGCGTGTAGTAAACAGAATGGAGGGGAATAACTTTGTATTTACTTGTATGAACAATAGTGGAATTGACCAAGACCAGTTACCCAGTAATTATGACACATATCTGTGCTTAGAGTGAACAAAGCAGGAGATATTCTTGTATGGTTAACATAAAGTGTCTGGGGTATCTACATGAGGCATCACATGGTTTAGAATGTTGAATGAGATGAAAATAAATATAATTCTCTGATGCCGCACACCATGTATCCGCATTAATCAACAATATTGTTCAGAGCGGGGACTTTTGACGGCAAACTGCCTGCAGAAACATCTCAGAAGTTTCCACACTGATGATCAGTACCATTTTTATTATTATTTTGTTAACACATTTATGAAGTTTCCCGAACTTCTTACAGTCCTTTTCCGTCATGATCATTGCTAGTGATGCGCCGCAATCCCAATAGACTACTCCTGGCCGCGATAATGCAGGATAATTGCTACTTATACACTCCGAAACATCGACACAACATTCTCACTGTTCCCTCAAAATCTTCGCGTATCTAAAATCAAAATGTTGACTGAATGCCGCAAATGATGACTAATAGCCCTTTCCTTGCGGTAACAGTGCGTAAACACCGTGTTCATGGTACTTATAATTCCCTGTAGTGTAATTACTAGTCCGACAAGGAGATCAAATAATGTATATTTCCTCATACTTCGGGAAACATTCTAAATAGTCTCAACATGCTCCGATTCGCTATACTCATACATATCACCCCGGAAACATTGACAACGATCCACACCGATGAATTCGAATCAAATTAATTATGACTTTCCTTCACATTATTCAAAATGTTTCATCCTGCGACAGATAAGTAACATGATTAAATATACTTAACAAGCATTATTTCATCTCCGCCGCGGAACATTGTGTGATGCACGCAGTGTAGTCTTGTTCCCAGACGTCGGAAGTCGCCGAGGCTCCTTCCCCATTAGGTCGGCGGACTTCGAAAACTTTGGCCTACCTAAGGGTCTGGGGTTTTTGGTAGAGAGGGGTGTAGATCAATTGGGAACGAACGGGAATCTCGGATTCTGTGCCCCCGGACCATTCTGGTCAACTCGGTTCGTGTGACCAATATGTGACATGATGTGACCACCGTTTCGATCAATCGATCATTGAGCGCTGAGCGCTGAGCTTCCAACTTGAATCGCTAATGCGCGCATCCCGAGGCAGGTTACTCAGTTGCACTTCAGTTTCTGACTTCCAGCTGCGTGAAGTCCACAGTGACCTTGCCATGATCACGCAATGAGGTTTATAGGGCTTAAGACTCAAGACACTGCATCAATTCAGACATCATGACTATAATTTGGGAGGTAATGACACTTGTATTCCAGCATTCACCTAGATGCTGGAATGCGGGTACCTTGAATACAGGCTTCAAGTTACATCGGACATGTACCTAAATAGATAAGTAACACTGTGAATAATCTTTGATCTGCCAAATGTATGAATTTTCCGAGAGAAACTGGCCAACACTAAACTACTGGAACACCTGTGCTCAATAATATGAAGACAAGTAAGAAATGGAAGGGCCTAACAAATGAGGAAGGCGGGCTGTATTCAACGCCCACTGGTCGGCGCTGCGCGCTACCATCATTAGCCTAACGACCACTGAGACCCGTATAAATAACATAAAGGAACTTTTGAAACTTTTTGAAGATGTCCACTCCGACGGCGTCGATCGAATGCTTACTGATCAAATACTTACCATACGTACATTGAGCAACGTTCGGTGAATTAGAACCTGCTATTTTTGTATCTTGATATAAATGATAATTTGAACTACGTTACCATCCAATTCGAACGGTACCAGTAACACGATTAGGTAGACCTCGACGATGACCTATGTCATAATCACGCACTCACAGTGCCACATCACGTAGCTAGCTATAGTACGGTAGTGCTGCGAGAAGCGACTGCAAGGAACGACTTTTGGAAGAAAGGTACGTATAGTTCAAACCGTCAAGACCCGACATCGGTTGGGAGCACTGAAAATAGAGATACGGGCTTAGCCCTTTGATTTTAGGAAGGAAACCAGTCGAAGAGAGTGTAAATACGAGTTTTTGGGGTTTTGGGTGCTTAGTCTCAATTTCAGATCAAAAATTTGATATTCTATTGTAGAGCTTGCTACGTGTCCGCTTGTTAATAGATACAACTGTCTCAACGCTCAAATGCTTCCTCGCTCAACGAAAAAGGCACGAATCACAAAGTCCCAGAGACCTACAGGCTCTCCACACTTCAACAGAGGCCAGCTGCTTGATACCATTGAGGCTTTACGGGTTGATCCCAATTATATTCCGCCAAATATCGACGATCTTGACAGTGACGAAGAAAGCTGGACCTTAGTGGGAGAATTCAGTATCCTCGGTGATGAAGAAGAATCAGACGACGAGATATTGGAAGTTGATGAGAAGGATATGACAGAGAGGCAGGCTTGTCAAGAAGAAGCCGCAGTGTGCGAGGCTGTCACTCTCACACAATGCCTCTGGAAGAAAATCTTGGATCAGGTGAGTTGCTTTCCAATGACACTGTGACGTTGCAGGCTCACCGGAATTTCACAACACAGAAGGCAGTTCCCGGGCGTACAGCACCACCTTTGAAAGCGAGAGCAACTTATTCAGGGGTATCACGGGCAACGCGAATGCGAAAGCAGGCAGAGAACAGAGCGGCGGCAGCGGGGTGTGCTCGCGCGGATAGTTTCTTCCGCACCAGAGTCCTGTCACCTCCGCCAACAGATGTCAACGTATTGGGCTCGGAGTTCGAAACAATAATCACATCTGATTCGAACATCAACATTGAAGGAACACAAGCTGAAAGCTTACCAGTTGTGTCCGAGTCGACTGTCACAAGATCAGCAACAGACATCGAGGCACCTGATGTGGAGGTGCCGGCTTCAGAATTCCTTGATCCCGCAAGTGACAAGGCAGAGGAGGACGGTTCGGTGGAAGATAACGTTTATCGATGTCTCGATAATCTGATCAGGCTGGCGAAGAAGCATAAATCAGCAACGGCTCTATTCAAGTTGCATACCCTAAAAATGTGCCTTGAGCTCTATGCGAAGATGAAGATCAACCCTCACATAAAGAATCCGGCTCAGTGAGCCAGTATGAGCATTGCGCGGTCAGTCGGGAGGGGTGCGTACTTTGTACGTCAATTGCGCCACCTGAAACTTTATGTCCATTGTTTCGGCACTCTCCCGCCTGACCGTATGGGAAAGCATCATGCACACCCGTCACTGCTGAATAACGAGCATATTGCAGTGGCGGTACGTCAGTATTTGACAGTTCTTGCGGACGGCGAGGTAAGTATATTCCCACACCACAAAGCAGAGAATTGCACATGTCACTTACAAATTATTTGTAGATTACCCCTCTTAAGTTAATGAAGCAAGTGAACGATGAGATAATTCCCAGCCTCGGACTCAACCTCGGTGGATCAAAAATCTCGGAGGGCACAGCTCGTCAGTGGCTGTGGAAGCTTGGGTACGAGCGGGGTCTTGTGACGAAGGGAGTTTATGTGGACGGTCATGAGCGACCAGACATTGTGGAGAGTCGAAAGAAATTTATTGAGGAAATAAAATCTCTGGAACGGTATGCTGTCAGCTCACCAGCAGTTGCGAACAGATTCTGTTACTCACATTTCTACGATAGCTACCGCACTCAATACGATGGTGCAAATTTGAAACTGTCTGCACCGACCCTTGGCCACAAGAACTTGAAAAGCGCCACGTTGCAGTCTTCCAAGACAAATCTATCTTTCACGTCGGAGACCTCAATAAATGGGCGTGGTGCCGAGAGGGCAGGGTTCCGCTACGGAAAAAAGGACAAAGGAGACCCGTTCATGTGTCAGACTTTGTTGTTGAAGACACAGGCCGGCTGCGACTCTCACCGGAGCAAATAAAGCACCAAGAATTCTGAATCCCTTCCACCTGCGGAGAGATTGCCTGCATATGACGCACGTGAGATCATCTATGGTAAAAACTACAATGGGTACTGGAATGCTGACAAGTTGCTAAACCAAGTAAGCTTTTGTAATCGAAAATTTCGATTGTGTCAAACTCACCACCAAAATGGATACAGCTTCGCACTGTCGTCAAAATATTCGAGTACCTCTTTCCCGATGCTATCGCCACGATCTACTTTGATCATTCCACTGGTGTAAGGGTTTGCTATCCCTCTCGCACAAGGTAAGTTTGACTGAGCTTTATTCGGAACCTACGTGTAGTACAAAAGAGATAGATGCCAGATCTCATAGGAGATCTGGCATACATGTATCCAATCAATAACTGTACAGTATATACTAAATCGGGCAGATGGTTTCCCATCACTGGCGCGCATGAGATAAGATAAGATTAGAATGCTTGCACATTCGAAGTGAGTCCCTCACATCCTTCCACCTTAGACTGAGCACAGCGAGGTGATCGGTCTACGGCCTACTTCGAGGGCCCAAGATTGGGGAAATGTTGGGTGCTGTTCTCGGTGACGGGGACTATGACTCTAGCCAACCAAGCACGCACGTACTCGAGGCGAAGTCCTCCAGAGGCAGCGTCGGCGATGTACTCAATGCGTGAGCATTGGACATCGTCGAGGTAGCTGTTGAGGTTTTCGACAGTAGCAGGCACGGTGATGGGGGCAGCATGGACCTATGTACCTGGGGAGTAGCTTCTTCGCCCTTCCATTCGGAAGGTTAAGGTTCTCCGTAGATAGATATATATACTAGGTCTCCCTCCTGTATCTTATTTTCTACGCCATGCAGGAGACTTTTGTCTCTCCTTCGGTTGTTCGCATGGTACGTCTGGTACACCCTACTCTAGATTATGGTGTCGTGCACCATCTCTAAGTTATCAATTGCTTGATCTGCGAACACTTTTACTTCCGGCAGGGAGCTGTGGGGCACCCGTTGAGTCATCCTTGGCAGGTAACCCTGCGTGAGCTCAAACGGGGCGAATTTCGATGAGCTGTTAGTGGACGAGTTCAGGGCGAACTCGGTCATCGGCAACTGATTAACCCAGTTGGATTGGTCCGGTTTTACCAGGGCTCCCTGTATAATCAAACGGTTTGCCTGTTCTGTTGATCCATCCATCTGGGGGTGGAATGCTGTCGACATTAACAGTTTTGTGCTCAGCAGTTGGTGTACTTCCTTCCAGAAGGCCGACGTGAACTTTGAATCGCGGTCGCTGACAATCAATTCGGCTACTCCATGTAGCCTCACTATGTCCCTGACGTACATCCAGGTGAGCTCGCTGGCCTTCACCTTGGTTGTCGTGGGGATTAAGTGTACCGTCGATGTGAGTCGGCACATTACTATCCATAGGTAGTCGAACCCTTGCCATGGGAGAAAAGGGCCCAAGAAGTCCATGGATATGGACTGCCAGGGGTATGTAGGGATTGGCATTGAATGTAGCTGTCCCGCGGGAGCTTCGTTGCTCGGCTTGGTGGTCTGGCAAGTTCTGCACGACAGGCAGAACTTGAGTACGTTGTTGCCAAGTGTGGGCCACCAGTACCAGCAGCGGATGTACTCCCCCGTCTTACGGTGTCCAAAGTGACCTATGGTCGTGTGAGCGTTGTCGATAACAACGTCTATAAGTGTGCGGTTCCCCAGTTGTTCCCGGGGTATGCACATAACTTCCTGACTGAGGCGGTTCTTAGTGAATAGATAACTGTCTCTCTCACTGAAGGCGGGATGTTCCTCGGGAGCTTTCGCTACCTTACTGAACATCGCGTCGGTGGAGTACTCAATCTTGATGGCTTCCGCCATCTCCTGGATTCGCTGAAGCTTGTGGGGCAGGGGTTCTACGCCCTCGTCATGTTCCGTGGGCGTAGGATCCTCCTGTGTCCCCTTGAGCTCCTGCGCCTCAGCTCTTTGTTCTTCCAAATCTTCCTTTGCAACGAGGTGTCTCGGGAACCTTCTCAGTTGTACTGACCGAAGTTCCTCTTGTCGTTCCAGGGGCAATTTGTCTTCTTCCGGGCGAATCGCGCGTCCGCGTTAACGTACTCGTCATAGTTATGGGTTTCCCTATCCCTGTCGTTGATGTAGTACCTAGACAGGCAGTCTGCAACTCTATTCGAGTTTCCTTTAACGTACATGATCTTGTAGTTAAAGCGTTCGAGATATTCCATCCGCCTCGTTTGTCGAGGATTGAAGTTCGCTTGAGTCTTAAAGAACTCAAGGGCCTTGTGATCGGTGACGATCGTTATAGGCTATCCTGGAAGCTTATCCTCCCATTTAAGAAGGGCTTCCAGTATGGCGATCATCTCTATCTCGAACACGCGATACACATGTTGTGCGGCTGTGGACTTCTTCGACATGAAACCTGCGGGGCGACAGTTGTGCCACTCAGGTCCTTGTCCGTACACTACACCGACTCCATATACAGAGGCGTCGCATATCACCCAAATCGGTTTCCCCAGTTCGGGGATCCACCGGCTTGAGTATTTGGACCTTGCACGCTAAGTCCTTTATTGACTGGAAGCACTTTTCGTGCAAGGGTCTCCACTGGAATGCATGTCCATTTCTGGATATCTCAGCCAACAGTCCCGTGAAGGACAACACGTCAGGCATGAAGTGCGCGAGGTATTGCACCAGGCCAAGAAAGCGTTGGATGCCTCCATAGTCACTTGGCGTGCGCCATTCGCGTATATTAGCCATCTTATCTGCACTTGCGTGCAGTCCTTGCTCATAGATAATGTGGCCTAGGCAGTCGGTCCTCTCCGAGTACAAGTCACACTTCGACGCCTTCAAGTATAATTCTGCTTTTCGCAGTCACTTTTTTTTTTTTTGAATCCATTTATAGTCCGCTGTAGGGCTATGCCCCATGTCAGACTCGTCTGTTCACAGTTATCTATCACATGATCAAGGCAAACTCTACGCAGTTAAGGAGGCGCAATTGTGGACGGGAAGCGCTTTGGTACCCTACCTACACAACGTTAGTAGATAATTACTCAATGATAAGTATGGAAAGGGAATATCGGGGCGGTTATCTGTACGTGGTATGTCCCTGCCGGTGCGCGGCCCCTCCTCCACCAACGTGTTAAACTTGATACAGCGGTTGGCCGCTCGGTCCAGGGGCCGGACCCGAGCGCCTCATGTTGTTCCGCCGGTGGTTACATTTGCCACGCCTTTCGCTGGTTTCGGGACCCAATCCGAACGAGCGGGGCTGCTGGCACGGGCACCACTCCGTGCGCTTACGCGGTGATGGCCGGACTATGCCGTTGGTTGTGATGGAACGAGGCTGTTACCCGGAATGTGTCCGATGTGAATGGGTCGACGGGCGGCTCGGTTGAGTGTCGAGTTCCGTGATGGAGAGGCGGCAGGTTGAGTGACATAAAGGTGATGACGCGGAGACCCTCGGCAGTGGTGAAAGAAAGGGGGGCAAGTAGGATTCAAACCCAGGGCTCTCATCCCGCACGACGCGGTGGACCACTACCCCACCGTGCCAACACCGCCCTGAGGTGTTCCTGGTATTCTTCTACCGTGTCCGAGAACACGAATATGTCATCAAGGTACGCATGTGGGAACTTCCCAATGTGCTCGCGGAAGATATGTGTTATCAACCGTTGGAACGTGGATGGGGCGTTGCAGTCACCTTGTTGCATGACTTGGCTCAGCATCGTCCTGTACACCGTCGAAAATGCTGTCTTCCACACGTCCTCAGGTACTATTTGCACCTGTTTGTACGCGTCAGACAAGTCAATCTTCGACCTGTACTTGACCCGCGCGACATCCATCCTCATTTGTTCCTGGTCTGGGAACGGAGGAGAGACGTCGTGTACCGTGTTATTGTTCCGTTGCCGGCAATCGAACATGGTGCGGAGTGACCCGTCCTTCTTGGGCAGGCCACTCAAGCATCGTGTTTGCGACTGCGACTGCATTTACTGTGTCCCGGTGTGTCCGGACTTTGTGTTTCCCATTCCCCCTTGGTTCCCTTGCTTCTCCCCTGCGTTCCATTGCGATTGTCTTGCGTTCCTTTGGTGTTGTGCCCATTTCACCCTTCCCCTAGAGCTTCTACTTCATATCTTCTGCCCCATTGCAGCTCCAATCCGTTGTGCTGAACTTATACTGTGTTCCATCTGTTATATTCCACCCTTCTAGTTGTGTTGCAGTTCCGCTCTTTTCATTCTGTTCCGTTCCGTCCGTTTTGCGTGTTCCGTTCCGTTCCGCTCTTGTTGTTCCGTGCATTCCGTGTGTTCTATCCGTTCCTTGCGTTCTGTTCCTTTGTAGAGCCTTTAGAGTCAGATTTGGGACTCAGAGACCCCTCGCATCACTATACACTCCCCCCCATTGTACTAGCCACGTTATCGCTCCTCCTAGGGGTTAGGTGGTTAGTTGGTTGTCTTCTGGGCGCGGCTAGGTGTCTCACCGCAAATTGTGAAGTGGGGTAAAGAGAACGGAGGAACGTACGAGGAGTCTGGTGATTGGTCACCGTATGCTAGTACAGTACTCCGCTTGCAGGAGGTGACGCTCCCACGGCAGCGGGGACGTTCTCGTCGACCTCTTCATCGAATCCGATAGCTGCGGTGGTGGCCTTCTTCTGGTTCACGTTGCCCGCCTTACGCCTATCGTATTCAGCTTTGGCCTTGAGACTGTCTTCTTCGGTCAGTTCGTGGTAACCCGCAGCCTTCGGAGGAGGGTTCTTGCAGTCACGGCCACGGTGGCCGGCAAAGAACTTGCGGCACTTGAAGCACCCAAAGAATTTGTACAGGAGAGCATGCTCGTTCTCGGTGAGTGGAGGGGGATGTTCACGAGGTTGGTTGCTGCTATTGGTGCGTGCAAATGCGGAGGATGATGATGATGCGGGTGTATACGTGGGTTTGGTGATGATTTGTCTGGTGCACAAGGAGATGCGAGCGATTTCGGCGGTGTTTGCAATGTGTTCATTGTCAAGGGTGATCATGCGTTCACACCACCCGCAGTATGTAGGTAGAGAAGCAATGTCGGCGGCGATGGCTAGTTGAGCAAGACGGTCGCAGACCATGGAATCGATGTGGTTCCGAAGATCTGTTTCGTTCTTGTGCGAGGGAGTGTCTTTTAGAACCGCGTTAAGAGTTTTGACTCTAACAACCCAGTCCTTGAAGGCGTCGTCGTCACGCTGGCGACGTCTTGCGAGCTCGTTCTTAGCTTTGATGTCCCAGTCAGTCGGTAGCCACTGAGCTTTGAACTCTTTCGCGAAATCGTCCCACGTGAGGCTACAAAGACGAGCAGCGTCGGTGCGATACCAGTCACGGACGAGGATGTCCAGAAACCCGGTACCCGCGTGCTTGACTCTCTTCTCAGGCTTGATGTCCTTGATCTCGAAGTAGTCTTCCGCTGCGTATTTCTATTCCATGAACGTTTCGATATTGATCTCGCCTCGAGTCAAAAGAGGAACCTTGTTGAGACCCGAGGTGGTGACCGTTGCCATGGAGGAAGACATACTGCTGGTTCTGGTGATATACTCCTTGTCGGAGTCAGTTTCTGACGCTGAGGACGTGGGGCTGATAGATGCGGGAGAATGTTTGTGAATGCGAGGTGTAGAACCAGCCTTTGGAGTGACTATATGCGGTGGAGTGCGTATCTGTGGTGGACTGGGAGAGCGAGACGAGGGCTGTTGGTTCGGAGATTGAGGTAACCGTCACACCCACTTCGATTCCCCCTTCCGTTTCCCATCCAACTCTACACCACATATTTATTTGCTCTGCCTGGTACCATAACACTTACCGTGTCTCAGTCGTCTTACGTATCCCAGGTCGCTGCACTTGCAATCTCATTTTCTGATCTCGACATCGCTGCGCCCGCATTGGGCCACAATGATGGTGCACCTACCCGTATTAGGCTTTTCCCGACCCGAGCTGTACAACCCCATTGTCCCCCCGTGTCATTAGCGCGCTTGCCCCAGGCACAGAGCCTCCCGATCATCTCTCCCACCTAGATCTAATCAGAACTGCCCATCCGAATGTGCTCACGCGCTCGCACCACCTTTCCCTGCCCAATAAAAATATGTCTTGTCGTTCTCCTGCCACATAGCCGGCTTCCAGCCACGATTTCAAACCCAGCAGTCACTCCCTGCCTGATTCATCAGTCACTCCCTGCTAGCTCTCTCCCCTACCTGATGAATCAGCCCCTTGTAGTATCTGATCGTCCAGACGTGGAGGAACTTGTGGGAGTCTGATTGTTCAGACAGTATCCAGTAGCTTCAAAGTACTCATGCGCTCTTGTGAGCTGGTTGCTACCGGTTGGTGATTCACCATGCCCAGACACAGGAATGTGGATGGTAAGGCCAGAATTACGATTTCTGAGTGTAACGAAGATAATCGTCTTCAGTTCGGTCAGGATCTGCCAGGTTTTGTCAGTAACGCGACCTGCTGTCAATGCGTGGGAATGTGCCTTCTGTTACTGAGTAACAAGTTCCATTAGAAACATTTGTAGTTGGGCGCTTTTTTATGGGAATCTGTATTTGATGGATAGAGAGCCCAAAAATAAGTCATTCGATATGATTGTTGCACCAGATTATAGCTACGGAGTAGGCCTACCAGATGGTAAAACTACCATGAAGTAATCCCATCTATGAGGAGAGATATGAGCTGGATGGTATTGGATGAGGACTTGAGGTTCAAACTCAGCCAAACTCCGACAAAAGCGCCCAAGTGCGCAAGCAACTCGCACCAACTGCTTCAGAAGGTTGTGGGTTCAATTCCCCCTTGGGTCATATTTTATAAGTTGCTCACTTTTGATCATGTAGTGTTCAAAAAATACTGTAAAATGGGGAAAATAATCTATTGACATGGGTGTGCGTTCAATATAATTTATTATAATGTATATATGTTTCAATTCACGATATATGGTTAGGCATAGTAAAATAGTAACTGACCTGAGTGCCATCATATTATGTGCCATATTAAGTGATATGAAAATCGCAGATGTGGCAATGGATTATTTTTGCATTTAATAGTATTTTATGAAGCATTATAGAATAAGAGAATGGGTGAAACAAAAAAGTGGCCTGTGAGGGATTGGAACTCGCAACCTTCTGAAGATGTATGTAATCAT
>JAXQIY010000116.1:0-12319 GCA_037041695.1 Irpex sp. PG99-01B2
GTCTTTAATAGCCACGCACCATCACATCGCAGAGAAGTCATGTTCAGTCTCACGAGGAAGCATCTATGACGCTCCGACACGAGATGGAACAGATGGGAACGGAGAGTGTAGAATACCTTCGAGGCCACATTCGAGAGCAGAGTGGCCGGGAAATGGACCCACCGTCGACCACCAGATGCTGCATTCAACTTGAAAGCATTTACAATGACGGTCGCGATCAAGTTGCATTTGCCAGGAACCCCGATCAATGTGTTTCGGGGTCCTGATATCATTATTGGCCCCCGAGTACCGGCTACACCACCACTCTGACTTCGGCTGTCACCCATGATTTTGGAATTCTAATTAACTCCCAGCTGTTCCAAAGCTGTTCAGCAGACGAAGTAGCGCTGTACAAAATTTGACGAGCAAAAAGTATGACAAGAGGGGGATTCGAACCCCCGCAGAGAAACCTCTATGAGAAACCAGCCAATCACTGGCAAGCATTTTACAGCTTGAGTCACACGCCTTAGACCACTCGGCCATCTTGCCCTATTTGTCTTGCTCAATAGAACAAACATAACTCCTGACTGCTCAAGAAGTTCACCGTGACTCGGATATGGCTCGGTTATGCAACACTATGGCACACACTGCTGCCATGGTACTGCTTAATATCCATAAGTGTTCGAGTCCGTTCAGTACTACAGACATGGATATAAGTAACGGCTATAAGATGCCCGGGATGCGAGCCGCTGCCATCTCAACATCTGCCAGTGTATCCCCCCCGCAAGAGTAAGACTCGAGTGATGACTAACTCGAATAATAGCTGAGATACTTTGTGCCCGAATTTCTGTGCAACTGGGGCGCAATCAGCGTGCAATGTTGATGCATAGATAAAAAAAGAAAGGAACTCTGCGATAAAGTATGGTGAAATATTGAGACACACCTGTTAGAATACGTCGACCGCGATAGGCCCATCAGAGTGGTTGTCCCTTTGACGAAACACAGTCAAGGAGGGTGTATGTCGGTCGAATGGGAGGCTGTTTCAGCTGTTCCTGGCAGATAGGTCACATTACGCAGCAATCGCACACTTGTTTCTCCAGAAGCAGCGGCTTTTGCTGCTAAGTGTGCTTGCTCGTTCCCTGGTATACGGGAATGTCCAGGCGTGTGCAGAAACTCTAGCAGAATATGAGGGTGTTTACTCCGTGTACGGGCAGCCCATCGCTGCACCAACGCCGCCACAGGATTGCGATCAAGTTTCCCTGTGCCCTTCTTCAGACAGTCCACGACGAAAAGGGCATCGGAAGCGATGGTGAACTGCCTCCCTTGGTGCCCGTGGACAAGCATCTGTAAGAGCTGCTGCAACGCAATAAGCGCGGCCCAGTATTCGGTTGTTGTGGAAGTAAAGTTTTTGCGAGCACCGAGATGGAGTTTCGAGATCATACTACTTCCATCAGGCAGCGGAATGTATACAGCAGCGCCCGCACCAGTGGGTCGCAGCGATCCATCCACATACAGAGTCAGTGGTTCGTATTGACGGGAGGTCAAGGGCGATGGCGTGGTACGGGGGTTCAGGAGTGCAGAACACTCTCGCTGTAATTGGCTCAGAAATAATGGGTGTGATGAGGGAGGTGCGGGCTTAGGAGGTGCGGACTTGGGAGGTGCGGGCTTGGGTGGTGCGGGCTTGGGTGGTACAGATTTGGGTGGCGAGGGCTTGGGTGGTCGCTGGTGGCCCAATGCGAAGTATCAGTAGTGAGCAATGAAACCGAGTGTTAATGTGATACCTTCGTCGCCGTTGAGATCGAACGTGAGGCACCCAGAGTTGATCGAGAGGTACGATACGGTAGCTGCGAGTCGCGAGAGACAGGACGTAGCCGGGATATGTCCGTCACTTTTCGGGATAGCATGTTGACGTCAGCTAGTAATCCTGTGGCTAGTCCAGCATCTTATATCTCTTGCGAGACGCAGTCCCATCACACCCACGCTCTCTGGAGAATGTCAGGAGAGAGGCAACGCGAATAGGCCAGAAAAACGCGTCGCAACGGCACAAAACGTACCTTCTTCGCGCGGTTCTGGACCTCCCGCTTCGCTGTAGGAAGCCTCGTGTCAGCGATAGAGCGAACATGCTTGAGAAATAGTTGTGATCTTACCACGTGGGGTTACTAATCTACTCCTTTGGTTTGTGAAGGTTCGCGGCATCTAAAATGAGGTATATGGCTTATGGCATAGCGTACGTTGTCGTACATGTGGCAAGCGAAACTGGAAGCAAAAATGGGCATGCCTTCGGTGAATATTCGTCCAGAGTTCCGATAAGCTCATCTTCGCGGAACGACGTTCTTGAACGATATATACTAAAGTAGGTATGAGCAAATCAATACATGAATGACGTTATTAACAGCCGCGAGCAGTCATTGCTTAGGAGTACTGTGACTTTGTTATGCAGTCCGGATGCGAAATTATGTATTCTTCAAGGGAGTAACGAGTTGTTGGATGTGCAGCGCCGAGATAGCCTCAGAGTAAAATAACATACCTAGGTTTTCGACAAGACCAAGGTTCACTAGCACAAACTCAAAGTACAGCCTGAGTAAACCAGATATATCACCGCATACTTTTTCCTGGCCATAATACAAGAGATGCTCGTCCGAGTCGCCCTGGTGAGTTGGTAAGTAACAGCAACAGTGCTCAGCGCGAGTGTGCCATTGCATCTTCAGTGATTCACTAGTGTTTCAAGCTTCGGTTTGAAGAGACTCTACTGAGCAAATAGATGACAAGATACGAAGACAGCTGCAAGCCTCGTAGCGTTGAAACGCCTTGCACAAATACCAACTCCGCTTGGCGCATCAATTCTATCATCATTCCCGCTTCCTTCCTGTTTTGGAAGCTAGTTCCAGGTTGAACTCGTCCGACCATCATGTCCTTATTATTTCTAACTTACATGGCATGCTCCCCTTCTTCTCTTCAATCAGTACAAATACCTACTTTAAGGCACGTACATAATCAGTATAGCTCCATGCTCCACTGATCTTAACATACATACTGATATTACCCTTCTTTTCTAGTACCGTACATATCCTTATGCGCAGAGCGGTTGGTCACACGTCACATCCTCTCCGTCCCCACCGCTAAGGCCTCGCTGTCACACGTCGCTCAGTGGCCATCTGTTTGTGACAATATATTTTGAATTTTGCTCATTTTTTCCGCCCCTGCGGGGCACGTATCCCGTCCGCTAAGGAGACGATACGAACAAGACCAAATTGTTGACTACTCCAATTACTGTGTCAACTACAATGACTTCCACGGAGCTCTTCAATGCAGACGATGACGTCTACTTGTGTCGTGTTGATATCGGTATCGCACCTACGGTATGTTCTAATCGTTTGAAGAACCATTGATTTGAAGGCCTAATCAATATCTCACGCAGGATTGGCACGCCGTAAGCGCATAATTGTCCGGGTAAAGTGAAGTGATAATGTAATGAGAAACTGCACCGGATTACGGAGTACAATTAGTCGTAGCCGACTCGACTTCAAGTTTCCTTACATTGTTGACATTCAGTGCATTTGAATTTAACACGCCTGTCGAAGCCCATACTCTGATAGTCCATGATACCCCTTAAGAATGGGCGAAGCTTGTGCCCTAAATTACGTGCCAATGGCACTACAGCAGCTGTAAGTATAGCGTCAGCTGACAGGGATACCATACCACTAGTAAAATGGTTACGCTCCCCGCGGGATAACAGACAAGTACTCATCTTACTATCGTATGATGGCCAAGATAAATGTCAAACGGATAATATTGTAAACGGAAATGTTGAGAATAAAACCGGCCAAGCCCAAACTGCTAAGCAAAGAACTATCAGAACAAGATACACCGATACATCGTATGCAAGGCACACCCCAAGAAAGCCCAAAATATGATAGTTACGGCACCAACGTCGATGCGTCTTCCACAACACAAGAATACCTAACACTGGAACTACAATGTCCGTTCATCACTCGTTTTCGCAAATATCGACGCTGGTTTCGCCACGAGCAGCATCCCTGGCTGCTCTGTCTGCCCTCTCGTTTCCTTCAATCCCAGAATGGCCGGGAGTATGCACGGGCAAAATCTTGACCCCCGGGAACGTGCGCATAATCTCCTTGGCGCGGTTCTGAACCATGGATGCCATATAGGCATAAGACGGGGGCGACGTTTCCATCTGTAGAGAGTGCAGTACTCCGCGGTAGTCCGCACCAAGGTAGAAAACACGACCCTGATAGCCCATGTCAAGCATGCTATGAATGATGTCTAAGCCCAGCATTGCTGCCCAATACTCTGCCTCCGCGGACGTGTACGAATACTGGTCACCGAGATAGAGTTTGGCCGTGAGGGAACTTGAATGTTGCTCTGCACCTGGAAGCCTCACATAGGCCGCTGCACCGGCTCCCTCGGGACGGCGAGATCCATCAGGATGTATCACCGGGGGCGGATATGCGGAACAGGTAGAGCGGCTCGTTCGAGGGGTGGCAGAGGTGGTATAAGATAGTGCCAAACGTGCGTGCTGGCGTATTTTCTCGGCCATAAGCTGATGGCCAGAAGGAATACGAGGAATACGAGGACGAATCTGTGAGTGATACCACACGTTAGTTTTATTCGAGTTACCCTAGCTGCTACGGAAATTGACGTTTACCGTCATGTGTGTTGCGGACTCGAAACAGATGTACGTCGGAGCGAAGTTTGTCGATAGAAAGATTGCGAGATGCGCTCGAGGCTGCTGCGGAAATAGTGTCGGCCTTGACTTTATATCCTGAGCGACATCGACACGACGTCACGTCTCCCATTTCTTCGCCGAACGAGATTTCTATGTCGAGAAGAGGGGTGAGCCAACAAGTAGCCGCACTGACGCATCCCTACGGCACCATTTGGGAGTGACATACGTGTTGTGCCACCTTCAAACAAGCAGAATAAGTTATGAAGACGCAAACACGAAGCTATAAAGGATAACGCACTGACAATCTACGGGTGTCGAGGTCCACTTATGCCCAACACGTGCTATCTGTAAATCCGCCACAATGCCAGTCGAGTATAGATCTCACTGACACTTTGACTCACCTGACAACCTACCGTGTACTACAAAAGAAACATGACGTCCATTATCCACATATGCTACTGAATATTGTAAATTAGTATTGGACAGCTAGACGAGGAGGAAGTAATAATCATATTGAGGTTCCACCACCGCCAACACATGATATGAGCTGCGGCTGGTGCTTGTGGTAAGCTTCTGTTCGGCCGCTACTCAACGTCCTAAACAATACATGGTAAGTACATATGTTAGAATATCGTTCATAGCGTAGTAGATCGGTAGTTACGCACCTGGATCGTATCGAAAGCGCAGCAGCCGCCACCAAGCCATGAGCCTCATTGTCCGAAGAGGCCAGCTTCGCGTCAAAGAACGTTCTGACGTTCTCTCGTCGCAAAGTCATGCGCGCCACAACAGATATGCCATAGAAAAAATCTAGAGCATATCTGCTATGGCGAGGACAAACCCTTAGAAAGAGGATACTTGACAGAGACTGGAAACGAAAGACGTCACAGTACTAGTATGAAGGCAAGTCTTGCGCGCCTCATAAATGCAGCTTGTTGCAGATACCAACTCCGCGTGGCGCATCAATTCGATCATTCCCGCCTCCTTCCTGTTTTGGAAGCTAGTTTCATGTTGAACTCGTCCAACCATCGTGTCCTTGTTTTTTTCCTGCTTACATGCTCCCCTTCTTCTGCTCAATCAGTACAATGCTTCTCTTACATAAGTCCGGCTGTCGCCGCAAGTAGAACAATGCCTCTGAAACTGAACAGCGTGTGCTTGGGTATAAAGAGCAGGTTCGTGGTTGCCAGCGAGAGAATACTAACCGCATATCAGACCTGCCTCAGAGCCACCAGCATCTTCCATTGGTCTGCCTAGACATCCATTTTCTATCACTATAAGTTGTCATTCCTTGAAATAATCGTCTCCTCCTTGTTTCCAAGCAATATGGTAGCTCTCACCCGCATTGTGTTAACTACATTCGCGTTAGTCGTCTCTGGTGCGTCGTCTCTCCCCATCGATTTCATGAAGGATTCAGAGGAACTCACATGGCCTTCTGTTTATCAGCTTCCGCAATTCCTGTGGAAAGAGAAGATATCTCCTACCGTGAGGTCACCGCGCAAATTGCTTTCAGTGGCAAATACGAACCTACTGTAAGTTTATTTGTATGAGTCAATAGAACGAATGTTGATAGAGCGCACTACTTTAGGTTGATAGATTGCTGTCGGAGCTCGTCGACCTGTCGCAAACGACACAAACGTCGAAGCTTGGTGCTATAGACACGTCCGAGCCAAATGCGAGACAGCTCTGGTCGCCTCAACGTTTGGCAAGATTCGTGCCGACACGTTATATCTATTTCTTCAAGATGCGATGACAAGACTCGCTAGCCACCCGCCGTAATCACCCCTGTGGCCTCTGTGCATGACCATCAATCGCTCCCTATTCACCCACTCTCCTTACCTATCTTATCGACCTCCTCAACAAGCCACTTGTATCTATAGTCAACACTGACCCATAATGACATCATCCCAGCTTGGCACTGTCGTGAAAGCAGCACATCATGACCACGCTAGAATGTGCCCTACAATCCTCTTCTAAAGTTTCTCAAGCACATTGGTGTTTCGACTTCACGTTATGGTTGCGGTGATAGGAAGATGCGGCATACGCATCTCTGTCCATCAGTTGACTTTACTTAAACTCACAATCACTCGAGATGGACTGCCATGGTCATAGTATAATAACGCTTTCACTTCCCGATAAAATGTGTTAGTTGTATATTTCCCGATGACTCGACTGATTGCGACTAACCGGGGCAATGTTTCCCAACATTATGTGATAACGATCGCCAGCTCAACGCAGGCTGAGAGATTGTTCTTTTCTTGCACACTTTCCACCATCTCACTTGCTATGTCGGCTTACGGTTCGATCTCCACCCCTAATCGCCCTAATGCACCCTTACCTTCCACTCTCTGGCACACGAAGAAGAAACCCACCAATCCGTCTGCTCCGCATTATCTGACAATACATCACCTCACGCTCGAGACGGCGTCAGCTCTACCAGGTCTTATAGCTTACCTACATAAGACGTTCGCCGACGAACTCGAGAAAGGTTTGACATACCCGCAGGAGATTCTGCAAGGGGAGACCTATACGCAGGCGATGTTCGAAGGTTATTTCTTTGCTGCCGATGCATTAGTTGCTATAAGCGGAGAGGGAGAGATCCCTGAGGGTGCTGCAGATGGAAGTAGAGTCAAGCTTTCGATAGCGGAGGCAAGCAGAGGAAGGCCATGGGAAGATGCTGTGGCCGGAGTTTACTATGTAGGCTATTCTGGATGTGTGTGCGTTCAATCAAACTCAAGAGTTGTGGATATAGGTCAAACCCAACTACCCTGGGCGGTCGTCTCATGTATGTCTTTAAACATGGACGACTCGGAATGCTGAGATAGCTGATCTCTTCTTAGATATGCAATGCAGGTTTCTTGATCCCTCCTAGCCAACGTGGACGAGGCTTTGGCTCAGTTCTGGCCCGTTCCTATCTGTACTACGGCCCTAGATTGGGATACGAAGCTAGCGTTTTCAACCTAGTCTACGTGAACAACATCGCAAGCATCAAGTGAGTGATTATTTCGATCAAATACGTGTGTTGCGGCAAAGCATTCCGACTGATGACACTATACGAAGGCTTTGGGAGGCGTTGGATTTCACGAAAGCGGGTCGAATTCCTAGGGCGGGAAGACTGAAAAAGGTGGATGGCAGCGGCGAAGAATATGTGGATGCTTGGGTATTTTACAAGAAGTTTGACGAAGTTAAGGATGGTCAATAAACCACTCACATATTTATCGCGTGCCTCCTTCTCAATAATAGGGCCATAGTGACGATTTTTGTCGTGCTAGTGCTTGTGCAAGCCATGTTGTCAGGCACATCCGTGTTGATCTTCCCCAGATTCTATGGCCTGGCGATCGCTGGGCAGTATGCTCACAAGCGCTTGATGAATTCTGCAGATATTACAGGATAATACCCAGGCGATAATGCGGCACTCATAGGCAATCAGACCCTTGAATGACGCAAGAAGTCGCCACGCCGGGTAGCCGGTGAGCCAAGGGGTACTGTACGCTTGCAGTATTATCAGTATCATTTAGCGCCCAATGAGGCGTACCACTGTGCCGATTAACAAGAGTCTACCTCACTCGAGACTTCCACAATATCGCTCTCGATGGAGTTCTACACCCCACGGAATGGCGTCCAAGAATGCGTCCAAGCATATGAAGGCACCATACACTGACCGGCTCGATCGTGAAACTGGCCAGATGTAAAAATGCGCGGGTAAGCCTCCACCAACACACGGGCTCCTGAGGCTCTCGATCAAGAATCGTTTTTTCCAAGCTGACAGAGACGCTGGTGGAGGAAGGCAGAGGGAAATATAAGTATCAGAAAACCATGATGTGTGAGGTCGTTCGCACCTCGCCTTCCGTCGTCGACCAACACCAACATGAGCTCAGAGAAAGTCGACATCGACGGCAAGAAGCCGTCGCCCTTCGATTCTGCCAGCGACCTCGAGTCCGAAGCGGAGAAGGTCCTCGTAGCCCAACTTGTGCAGGAGTCCGAACATGAGATCAAGTATCGAACATGTTCGTGGCAGAAGGTGTGTGTAGAACATCTTCAATAGGAAGGTATCGTGATTGAGCTGATGGGGGTGTTTCTCAGACTGCAGCTCTTCTCTTCTCGGAATATATATGTCTGGCTATCATGTCCTTCCCATGGTCCGTTTGCGTCATTAGCAAGCGGTATACGCCATTTGCTGACACCAACGGCAACGTTTGACAGGTCTTTCTCCGTCCTCGGCATGGCCCCCGGCATCATTGTGACCATCGCGGTGGCCGCAAGTGTGCAATACACCTCACTTATACTCTGGCGATATTGCCTCAAGCACCCCGAGATAAGAGATGTCTGTGACATTGGCCGTCAACTTTTTGGCGGGTCACAGATGGCCTACAACATCACCGCAGTCTTCTTCCTCCTGAACAACACCTTCATCCAGGGTAAGTCACGCAGCCGGCCCCATTTGCTCTCCCAATAACACGCGTCGTTTGATAGGTCTTCACTGTCTTGTTGGAGCTAAGCTTTTGAACACGCTCACCAACGGCAATGCCGCTTGCACCGTTGTTTGGAGTGTGGTCACGGCCGTAATCTGCTTCTTCGTCAGTCTTCCCCGCCCCCTCAGCCAGATGAGCATCCTCGGTACCTTCAGTGCTATCACCATGGGTATCGCAGTGCTTCTGGCCATCATCTTTGCCGGAATCCAGGACCATCCGTTCGGATATATCGCGGGGTCTGAGCCATTGGTGACAAGACTCCCTGTGCCCGGAACAACATACGTCGCTGGCATGTCCGCATTCTTGAATATCACCTACACCTTCGTAGGCCAAATCACCCTTCCTTCGGTATGTGTCCAATTCTTCCTACCTCCGGGTGAATTACTGACGGAATCTCCTTGTCTAGTTCATCGCCGAGATGAAGAACCCGAAGGATTTCCCCAAAGGTATAGTACTGTCTCTGCGAGATACAGGGAGCGAGAAATTGACTGCCATTCTGTCCAGCTTTGTGGGCCGTCACAATTGCTGAAGTCATTGTGTTCACTCTTTGCGGCGCCCTGATGTACCATTTCGTCGGTAAGTTCGTTCATGTCACTGACCTAGTTGATAGTCCTCTCATCCCTTGCTCCACCATAGGTAATCAATATATGACTGCCCCGGCGTTCGGCAGTTTGCAACCTGTATACAAGAAGATTGCATTCTCATTCGCTATACCTACGATCATTTTCTTGGGATCGTTGTATTCTGTACGTTAAGGCTGTCCTTTGCCTTTTGATAAGCTCAGTAGCTGACTGTTCGCCCCTAGTCTGTCAGCTCTCGCTTCATCTTCTTCCGTCTCTTCAAGGAATCCAAACACAGACACTCAAACACTGTCATCGGCTGGGCGTCCTGGACTGGTATCGTTGCTGTTACTTGGGTCCTTGCGTTCATCATCGCAGAGGTTATCCCCTTCTTCTCCGACATGCTCAGTCTCATGAGCTCCTTGTTCGACGGCTGGTTCGGGTACGTTGACTCGTTTGTAAGTATGCCCAGCACAAGCAGCTAACTGGTCGTTCTGTAGATTCATCTTCTGGGGAATGGCTTACCTCACACTCTACCCCGGTGCAAAGCGATGGGCAGGCCCATGGAGGAGTGCGGAGACTTTGTTGAACTATGCCATCATCATCTTCGGGTTTTACATTCTTGTCGCTGGGTCCTACGTACGTCCTATTATCTGCACTTCGTTCTATTCACCCATCGCTGACCAATAACCGTGATGCAGGCATCGGTAAAAAGTATCATTATTGACTTCAACGGCCAGACGGTCTTTAGTTGTGTTAGTAACGGATTGTAAACGAACGTCACACTCATCTATTGCCATGTACTACTAATATTTACCGGCACATTTCCATGAATACATAATCTATCCTCATGACTACAATTGAGTCCCGTTTCTCGTCAGAGGTGCTAAGAGCGACAGGTAAAAGTGACTGAATCAAATATCTTTCAGTGATTCCATACAGCAGATGTCTTTGTCATTGTATTGCGAAGCGTATTTTTTTTACAACAGACTCTTCCAATCCAAGTTCCCCTTTACTGTAACACCGTACTACCATCAGCCGATGCACCATTAGTTCAGCTGGAGATCCTCCCGCCTGGACTTGGATTTAGGGTCGAAGTAGGGTCTCTCGCCAATACCTACAACGCGGTTACCCTGACGGTGGTCGTTATAGTCATTCCTGAAGTCATGTTAATCCCTGCATCCGTATGAAGGATTGAAAGGACATACGTAGCGGTATGGAATGTAGCTCTGTTGTCCCAGATGGCGACGTCGTTGATTCCCCACTTGTATCTCACTTGCAAGTCGTGGTTCTCAGATATGTGGCGGAAGAGGAAGTTCAAGAGGTCATCGGACTCTTCGGGGTGCAACTCGAGGATACGCTTAGTGAATCTGGTGAAGAGTCAAGTGGTGGGGAAAACGGTCAGAAATGAGTGATATAGGTACATACGATCGGTTCACAAAGAGAGTCTTGTATCCTGTCACAGGGTGTGTACGAATGACAGGGCTGAAACAAGAGGGCGTGAGTGCGAGCATGTCGCAGATCTACGAGCGTGACGTACTGGATAGCCCGCAAATCGTCGCTGTTGTTTGCGGGATTACCTCTATCGGTCTGGATAGGGACTCCAAGCTGCTTTGCGGTCTAGAAAGGGCGTCAGCCGCGATGACAAAACAGTTCAGGTTGTAAGACGCTTCATTACCCTGTGGAAGAAGTTTCCATCATGTTCTGCAGTCAAGCCCTCCAGGAATCGTCGCAGAGCAGGCGAGAGACGGTCATACGCCTCGTATCCGCTTGCCCACTAACGAAATAGTAAGAGGAGATCAGTTGGATTTATGTAAGTACGCGCGCGATTACTCACCAGTGTATCACCACCAACTACACAACGGGTGTTAATAGTCAGTATTCCATGCTAGACATCGTACCTCAGGGATGAAAACTGACCTTTGGGCAACGTATGCATTTTCAGGATCTATAACAATGTAATCAGAAATACAGGCACTGTGCTTTTTTACGATTCACTTACAGCATAATCAGAGGGGACAGGCTCGAACGTAATGTCTGAGTGCCAGCCATTGCTCGCGCGAGTATTCTGTACAAACCCAGCACGCGATATTCCTCTGCGTGTAACAAGCGGCGCATTGGTCAGAATGACGACCGAAGAATACCCTCATAGATCGAATACGTACTGCATAGAAGAAATGACCTGGGTGTCAGTACCCAGCTCTGGCGTGGTCTCCGTCACAGGATGCTTGTGCAAGCTGGACTCTGCGGGCCTCCCAGTCAGCTGGCCCAGACGTAGTCCAAGCTGCTTCTGCTCCTCTAAGGTAATGCTTTGATTCTTGAAGAAAACGACTCCTCTTTGCGATACCAGGCGGGCGAGATCACGTATGAGTTCATCAGAGTTAGGCGCAGAGAGAAGGACCGAGAGCTGAGTTGATTCAGAAGGGAACGAAGTGCCAATATGAGTTGTCTCGTCCACTGGGCCAAAGTCCTGGAGAGACTTGAAAGGCGAGGATGACTGGGCGACGACCATTGCGGGGTACGGATACACTGACAGAGATGGGGGAGTGAGGGGGTTTGCGCACTATCACCGTCGAGACTGTTATCGATATAAACCCCAAGCAAAGAACACGCTGGAACACGGGGAA
>JAXQIY010000117.1:0-12780 GCA_037041695.1 Irpex sp. PG99-01B2
ATGTCGCGCTGGCAGTTATGATGCATACTAGCGCTCGTAGGCCCAAATAGAACCAAAGAACGGGCGCAATGAGCGCTCAGTGTACTGATAACTCCCCTGAGTTGAACCTAAGTTGTGGGGCCGAGAACGACATGCACAGGCTTTGACTGTAATTGCTCTAGCTAATTTTGTTTTACTTGGCATGTCGCTTCGCAATGGTTGGAGTTGGTATTTTGGATTTATCCCTGTGAATTGGTCTTACGTTCGCACGTGGGTATTATGGTTTTTTGGGGTGACCGGGCTGGGTGAAAAGGTAGCGCCTTGGCGCTTGAGTGGCTTGCGAAATCGATAGGCTTTACTAATAGGCTGCTATAGCATAATCAACGTAAAAATTCCAGAGGCAATATTGAACCGGGATAACCATATCTCCTATGCGATCATGTTTGGGCGTGGCCGCTTCAATGTTGGTGTACTCGTCAACCCCATCCCAGAGCTCAGATTCAATCCCGCTGATACAGAGCATTTTGCAGCGTTTCGGGATCTCATCTGGTCTGAAATTATCATCGGATTCAACGCTCCAAGTCGAAGAGACAGGGCTGATATGTTTATAGGCCTACGATAGAAAGGATGAATGAGTATGCGCCTCAGCATTCCCGAGTCTTCAAGAAAGTCAATAATAAAGCCCCGGCCTGCAATTGCAAGTTCATGCAAGCTAACGTCAGACACAGATGATCAGTCACTTCGCGGTCCAAGCCACTAGTGTTGAGCACGATGACGTTCAAGTTGGCCGAGTTGTCGCCGCATGGTATAAAATGAAGCCTAAAATACAAAATACAGAATACAGTTACAGTGGATGATCTTTTCTATGCGCACATACGTCTGGAGATATTAAGCTGTAACGAAGTGAATATACTTTCTTAGCACGTCCTCGTTAACACTGTAGTCAAAATTGACCAGCTCTGAGACCACTGATGAGACGCTATTACGTAGATTTGTGGTACTAAGCCTCGGAAAAGGTCTCCTGCAAACACATTCGTCGACGTAATCCAGCAGTGCGCTATCGATCATATCCCCATTGCTATCCTCCTTGCCTGAGTCTTGCGACCCTCGGAGGTAATGCAGCCACTCTGGACCAGGTAATTTGTGCAGCGACGGATAGAGTGAAAGGAAGACAGATACGACCATTGTCCAGTGCACCGGTAAGGTGTTCTCCAAGCCGTAGAAACTGAGCGGAGTGGATGAAGTAGCTTGAGATTGAGTTATAGCATAGAGCATCTTGGATGCGTGATCCACAGGAAGCCAGTAGAGAGGCTATATAAGAACAGACTGTATTAGAGATATAGCGACGATAAGAGACTTAAAACCGCACCTGGGTGAAGAGATCCTCGGGGACCTTGCCTACACGTACTGATGCTCTCAGAATACTTGGTATATATTCACTTCTATTCCAGGCACCTGTCCTTGACGACCCCAAAATCTGGCCGCTACGCACAATCGAAGCGCGTAAACTGGTCACTGAGGTCGCTTTCTCTAATATCTTCTCCGCAGCAAATTTGGACATTGCATAACCACGAGGAAGTGCGCCATCAATCGAGGTCATTGGTGATTCCGGCACCATGGTTATTTGGCTTGACAAGGACAAAGGCCTACCAGTGGCAACGGAAATAGAAGAGATGAAAGTTAAATGGGGCGGGATTGGCTTTGGAGACGAGAGCGCGAGGTTGATCAACGAGCGGAGACCTTCCAATTGCGGTACGAAGGAACGAAATCGGTATGCAAATGTGATGGGCCACGCAATATGAACGAGTTGTGTGGCTTCAACCACTATCTGTGTTTGAGTTCATGTTTTAGCGATGCTGCGGAACTTGTTATCTTAAATACTATTAGAAGACTCACCTGAGCGTATACGATAGGATTGATACCTAATTGTGGTCGAGTCACATCCGTCTCGACCATCACCACTCGTCCAGCCTCGAGAGCGGCCTCGAGTGCACCGAAATCCATATCCCGCTCATCAAAAGCGGAGTAATGTCTCTGCAGTATTGAAGCACCATTACTAGCCCGGTTAAGCACATAGATCCTCTCGACCTTAGCTGCTGGCTGCCTCAACAAAATCGAAAGGAACTCGCTACCAAATGATCCGGTCGTGCCTGTTACCACATATATATCCCCCCTCTCTTGCTCTTGCCGTATTGAAAACATGTCTGGACGTCTTGGGAATGACTTCGTGAGTCTGGTAACGACTTCTGTCATTTCGGAGGCTTCATCCCCCGTAGAAACCGAGGGTGTAGCCCTGTCGGTCCGGTGCTCCTGGAGTGCATCAATAACGGACCAGAGGTATTGAGCAAGGGTAGCCACGGTAGGATACATGTAGACAATGTTCGGAGATAACTTGATGTGCACGCCACGCATGTTCATCGCTGAGATGATGGAGAAACGCAGCTTGATTGCCGAAAGAGAATTCAGGCCAAAATTGAAGAAGTCGTCGTTGTCGCCAATGCGACGCCCGATGCAGTTGAGGACAAGGGGTGTCAAAAATGAAGCTATAAAAGCGACATCGAAGAGTACCATAGCGTCAGCATCAAAAGGAGCTTCTCTCCCGTGGTTAATTTGCCGATAGGCCTCCTCGATCTCTGTGTAATAAAGATCCAAAGTCGCTTTCTTCCGGACAGTGCCCTTGTCAGTAAGCGCGAAAGGTTTCGATGGGGAGGCCACGATCACGAGGGGCTCTAGCAGCCGAGAATAACGAGGGACCACTGGATTGACGTGTTTCTCGATGTAGGACCACAGCTGCGACGTGTATGATTCCGAAGAGGCCCTGCCACTTCCGGCGCTTTGTTGATGCTGAACCGAGGGGTTCAGAAGAGCGCCACACAGAAATCGTCCATGACCAAAGATCACTGCCGACAAGATGTATGAAGAAGCATGAAGGAGGCTTTCTATAGGGCCCCATTAGTTGTGAAAAGACATAGACATTCGGTGCAGTGTTGCTCGCACACACCTAACTGCCCTCCATTCACTTTCTCCCCATTACTGAGCACGATCTACAAAGCAGCAGCAAAATGAGAATGAGCGAGATACTATACCACGAGAAGAACGCTTACAGTATCATCCAAACGGCCTACAATTCTCCATAAGTGGGATTTGCTGGGATGTGGCATCCAGAGATCAGATGTCAGAAACCCTTCAGGATCCTCATTGTTGATCACTGCGGGAATAGCTGTTTTGGCCTTTATAAAGTGGTGAGGTCCATGTCTGCAAGGACATAGTATGCGAAAACTCAACGTACGGAGATAACTAATTGGTATCCTTCGTCAGGATCCAGCGGAGTAAAATGGTATTCAAATGCAGCGGACATCCGTAAGTACTGCCAGTCCGAGGGATCCCGAGACAACTCAAATAACGGCGATGCAAAAACACCGGTTTCCGTACTTTAGCATGCGTGGGTCAGTAAGGCAACAACAGTGGTTGATAGATTACCTTACGTTCCACCGTAGGTGACCAGCCGAACACCTGCGTCACTTAGACTTTTGCCTACATCCTGTCTTAGTGGTCCGCCTCCGCAGAGAATTGTGCTCGCCGCATATAAACAATCCTTCATGGAAGTCTTTGAGTAGATCCATTGCTTATCATAGATATCAGATTGCTACATACCGTTGCATTTTCGAGTCCTAACGAATCGACTATGTCCTCTAGCAAGCTGGGCACTAAGAAGACATCCGGCTGTCTTCTTTCAAGTGCCTTCAAATGTCGCACCACGGATTTCGAAGACACTACCTCGTTACTTGCAGATATTGCCCTGATCCCTCCGTAACCAGCCATCACAGGCAAAGTCTAGCAAAAATAGTCAACAGATATGTCACAGCTTGTGGCATACTTAGATGATAAACCGGTATTACATACCATGCAGAATCCACCGGCCTATTACATACCCAACAGATATCAATGATTATAGCCATATGCGATGGTAAAAAACGTACGTGATAAATTGGAAGAGGCGTATATGCTACCCGCCCCTGGCCTTGGGGATAGTCAATTTGAGCCTGTGCTAACATGCCCAATACGAAGGCGTGCGACCATGCAACTGGCTTTGGATGACCTTATAGAGTAGATGTCAGTGGCAGATCTATGCCTCCCACAAATATACAAATCTCGCCTGTGGATCCAGAGGTATGCATGAACATGCAGACGTTATACGATTCTTGCCTTATTCTCTCGGCTGCGTCACAGTCTTCGTATGATAACCTGACAGTACGTAGAAGTTTATCTGCATCCAAGCCTTCAGTGGAGCTGCATCGTGTTCCATTACCAAGTGTTGCAGTGTAATAGATGATGTGTAACTCCTTGATCCCAAGATCGTGGTATTGCTCTTTCATAGACCGGTCTAACAAAAGACACGCCATATTGGTGGCTGCGACGAGGCTGCCTACGGCCTCCGTTGAATTTTGTGCGGAGATAAGAACAGGCTAAAAAGTGGCCGCATTTAGCATTGCAAATCAGTGAGATGTGGCACTACTACTACACACCGTCCATCGCATCATAATCAATGCAAACCAGGTCACCAAGTAGTGGTATCCACTATGACCGAGGAGTCCAACAATGAGCGGTGCATCACCGAGCACACGAGGCGGGAATCCGGTCAGCTTAGTTAGTTCCATAGCTCGTGTTTGAATGTCAGTATAAATCTGGCGCCAAGTTATAGGTGTTTCATCTGCGCAATTCGACTCCGAGCCCTGCAAAACCAAGACTGCCTCGGTGTCCATATTCTTTGCAATGAAACATAGGAGATGTTCCCAAACGGTCGGAGGGGAGCTGCAGATCGACTCATCTACGTGTAAGTCTTGATCAGTATTGGGGGAGTTCTTCGCCTCCTCCATGTTGCCGTAGGCCACCTGTCGCATGTACTCCAAGATGTGTTGAATGATCTTGGTATGCACTTCAACCTGCATTAGAAATCTACACCAAATTCACCGACCAGATACAGAGATACGCACCAGCCCCAATGTGAGCGTGTAGCAGGATGAAAACGCACTGGAAAGTGCAACGAGAAGTCAACCGGCGAAAATGATCTTGTACTATCGAACCCTATGGGAGAGTTCAGCTACCACCATCGATGAAACCGTGTGATCTCAGCCCTGCTGTTATCGGTGTGAAGCTGACTGAACAGAATGCGATCGCAGAATGAAGTATATTACCCTTCGTGAGTGCCACTGACCTGTATTTGTAAAGCACAAGATCAGTCATGGTGCTTGATGCATCAATCGAAACTTACTTAACTTACTTGGATATCTGTCTAGAACCTCCGAACCTAGGACTTAATGATATCATCAAGCACTACGTCGAGACTTCGCTCTCAGCTGTTCCTACTCATGACCGTGACAAATTCTTGGACAGCGTGGCCTGGACATGTGTACGCACAGAGGGTTTTAGCTTGAATGGATTGGCAAAATGAGTCTACTCAGGAGAGTTACGCCTCAATAGTTCTTCTCCCGGGCCATACCAATACACTGTTCGCACGATCCTTCCAGTGCGTCATACTATCTAAACAGCTCGCCAGATTCCAGACTTTATAGAGGGCCTTGAGGTAGACGCGAGCTATCTTCGGAGGAGCTCGCCTTGTTCTGTTGCCCCACTGATTCCTGTGACAACAATCTCACTCTATACTCTGACTCTCTGGTAGGATGACTGCTTACCCATTTGTCGTCTGTCATTACAGTCTCTTGTAATACGTGAATGGCGGCCTGAAAAAACTGTTCGGCGATCATAAGCGAGAGCACATAATGGATCATTCCGCACCTCATGCCTCACAGGGCGACTTGCCAACCAAGAGAGCTCGAGGGGCATTCCATTTCTCTCTGCGGCATCGTGTAGAATTGTCTTACGAGCGTTCAGCCTACTCATGAGTCAGTATAGGTATCGTGGAAATCTGCTAGTGAACCATACATTGCTAGCATTGAGTTTGCATTCACTAAATTACGGGTGAGCTACTGACAGTCACTTTGAACATGATATAGACTCACACTTCACCACGATTTGTAAGAAGCCTAGCCATGTGAATGTATCCGGTGAGGCATTAAACTACCATGAGTTTAGCATAATCCGGCCATATGAAATTAATATGCAAAATGCACCATGATCAGCACGATAACATTGATAAGCCTACCCGAATCCAATTGATTGGTCAGTGATAGCCCCAAACGGATCATGGATGCAAACTACTTACACACTAAGAGCACCAGCCGTGATAGCATAGTACGTTAATCTCACAAGAATATGCCTAGTACTCCTGGTGATGTATTAGGTCAATATAATGGTTTGATGATAGCCCCAGCCATAAAATGATACCTTGCATGAGCAGAGCGGCGACACTTGATTGTGAAGTAGTACGTGAGAATTGTGGCGATGAGGAAATCTACGAAGACGTTTGTGCTTAGGGCTGTATTAGCGATTATCTGATATACTAGTTAGTATGAGTTCGGCTCTGGAGAATTATAGAAACGAATGTACTGGGTACTGGCTCTGAGCATCCACATCTTCCCATGTGTGATAAATACATCTATAAGCAGACAAATGCAAGTGATCTATCGTTCGGCAAACAATTATTGGGCCATACTTACAAGTATGCAACACCTCCTGTTCATCAGAATTCGTGACACGACAAAAATTACCATTTGCCATGCAGATATAAGTAAATCTCAGCTCACTGAATCCAAGGCCTTGGAAATAATTTATCAACGACAGCATTGTGAAGAGCAGTTGGAATACCGACCGACACGAGCAATCTCCAGTGCAACCTGAGTGTGAACGTTATGAGAAGAAATAATCAGCCGGCAGAAGAGTGGCTTGAATGACTTACAAGAGCAAGTGTAATGATTGCATTATGACTGACTAAAACGGGAGGCATCAACCACCGGTATAGGAGGCAGAATTGGACGCTTACCGCGCCAGATGCGAAGGATATAGAATCTAAGGGCAAGCATTCATGATCATTAACGTACTTGTTAAGATGTGATTGAGACTTACGACTGGATAATGGGGTTTATGGTGTGCTTCGGAGGATATGATTAATATAGCCGAGAGAAGAGAGAACAAATCCTACCTCAAGATACGACATCAACTGATTATTATTTGAGTGTTAGGCAAACCGCTACTACATCTACCAAAAGGAATATTTGACTTACCCCGACACTCCTATGCAGAGATGAGTATACATGAGAAATCTAAAACGAAGGCAGCCGGTGCTAACCATAAAACATTCTGCAGTTGCGACGGCTTCGCAAAAACGACGACGGTGTAGAAATACAGCACGTGTATACAAGTTGCAAAGTGAAGCGCCTCCAGTGCACTGTAGCATAAAGTTGAAATCGATGATACACACTTCGGATATCTGCTCACCAAATAACCACAATCACTGTTTTGAGCGCAGCATGGTCTTTGTAGGTGGCATAGTAATAGTACACTTGACCAGCGAACAACCCAAACAATCTGAAAATCCCTCAGTCTAAGTGGAATAGACATGAAGCAACGACTTACGCGAATGCAATGCAAACGAGAACTAGAAATGGTCCTATGAATGTCTCGAGGTCCATACTGTGTGTGCCAAAGATGCAGGCTCGATTGATACTTGACCTTTATAGTCTTTCTGAGAGCTATCTTGAACGGATACATGTTTCTCGGGCTATTGATAGTTCATCAGCGGCTTCAAGTAGGACATTTGAGCTTTTGCGCTGAGAAGGATGCATCAGACGTAGGATGAGCGCAAAAATTTACCAATTCACCTGTTCAGCAAAGTAATGGCTCGAATCAGACGGAGAACTTGAGGGGTTCCGAGGCCACCGAAGATACTGCGGAAGCTACTGCCTAGCCTGAGTATCGTTCGAGCTCGTACACTGCTGTTGGAAGAATCTGCATGAGATCCATTATAACTACTTGCACCACAAGAATCCGTAGCCTGAGGCCCATCTCCCGATTGCTGTGCTGTATACCTATCATCTGTTGGAAGTGGTCCTTGTTCGCATGTAGTGAGAAGCAGACTTGGGCGCATGTGGCACATACCGTTTTTATCAGAAGCATCTGAAGAAGCAGATGCGCCGCTCTCAGAGATGAAGCGTTTCAGAGCAGCACCGCTAGATTCTGAGCAGAGTGAACCCATGAACGACATCTCGAACCATCTCACCGATCATCGCCGTCTGAGTATGTCGTCTTATCTCGTGTCGTAATGCACCCTCGGAATCGCGGTGTTTGTGAATTTGCTGCAAGTGCTGCATCGGTAGTAGTCAGCCACTATCAGCTCGAGATAATCATAGAACTTACTAGCGCACTATGATTAGAGCCAGCCTTGACGTTGACCAATGACTCGTTGCCACTTGCGCGAATCGTAACGGCTGGTAATAAAATATTGCTGCAGAGCCATCACGCGTACTTACGGTCAATCCAACGCAATGATCTAGCAATAGGCAGATGTTAGAATTTTCAGTTGCCAATGTAATCCCTCGTCTTGAGAGATCACTTATGAACTTTGTCACGGCATTTCGTTGGTCATGGTGTGTTCGGAAACTTGGCACCGACTCCGAGTCGGAGTTTACCAATATAGGCGCTTCCCGATTGGGCAATATCTCTCACTCCATTCACGCTCGCCAATGATGTGCATCAAACCAAAGTTACTTGGGCTTCATTCAACAGATTCGGGACTGCCAGGCATGGAGAAACAGAAGCTTGAGGCTGTACTAGCTTGTGGGAATATTACGTGGGCCGACGTACTCAACTTTAACTTCTTCAAATTGCATGCGTTTCGAAGAGTCTTTATCTAAGGTGCGTGAGTGCTATGATCTATAAATGCTTGAATGATCATCATGATTATGATGCGGCCAGCATTATTTCAGCGATGCGGTCAAAAACTGAACGGAAAGGTAGAGATATCTTCTCGCGAAGCAAATTTAAACCACCGCTGTCGTTGTACCTTCACGGGGCGGCCCATACTCCTCGGAACTATGATGTCTAGTAAATTCGAGAAGGACATGATGGACAGATGGTATCAAGTTGGACGTCTTCATGGCATATCACATCTTGTTATCTTCGACTGGTGATAGATTCCAACCAAATCCAAGCTCTGCGCTCGCGGTCTAGTGGGAGGGTTTGTCACAAACGAAATGTATACAAGCATGGCATGCACGGGCGGCCCGAACGTCTCTTCCAGTAGCATCCCCGCGCGACAGCCATAACTACATGGTACCGAGATGACGTCCTTGACGATTGCATCCACTGCCAAGCTATCTTCCGGTACGTGCTACTTCACTTCGGTGTGCACCAGAACCTGCAAGCTAAGCTTACATACTATACTGTTTCCCGCATGGCAGGCGGCTTGATTCCGCTTCTGGGTATTGGATCGTACAACAATAGCGACTGTTACCCAGCCATTCTAACGGCTCTCAAGCATGGCTACCGGTAGGTTGTATATCCTTGCAATCAAAGCCAAAATATTGACATGGACTCGCCACCCGTGCTATCATTTCATAATCTGTGTGGCCATAGCCATGTTGATACTGCGGAATACTACAAGAATGAAGCCGGTGTCGGGAAGGCTGTTCGTGACAGTGGGCTGAGGAGGGATGAGGTTTTTATCAGTATGTCGCCTTTAATTCACCGAATGAAATCAGTGCTGTAATCTGAGAGTTGAATGTACAGCCACAAAGATCTTTTTTGACTCCCCTGATCCTTCAAAAAGCATCGAAAACTCTCTGAAAGAGCTCGGCTTTGGTACGTTATGCTCACAGCCTCTGAGATGTTTACCTGGCCTCAACTAACATCAAACTGTACTGCTCTCCAGACTATGCTAATCTATGGCTTATACACAGTGGTCATGGTGGTAAAGAATGCCGTCTCAAGTTATGGAAGGCTCTCATACAGGCAAAAGCTGAGGGCAAGACATGCAATATTGGGGTGTCAAACTTGTAAGTGTGGCTCCAACTGTGACATTGCTAGTGCCACTGGCGCACTCATACAAAACTTCTATGTTGCAGTAATGTCAAGCATCTTGAAGAGATCCGTGAGGCACATCTTGAAGCTCCTTCTGTGAATCAAATTGAGGTATGTGTTACAAAATTCTGTCATACAGCATCATTTTCTGAATTGTATCTCTAGTTGCATCCATTCTGCACACAGGATCCCATTGTTAAGTACTGTGAGGAACACAATATCCTCATCTCGGCATATTGCCCGATAGCCCGCGGTGACTTCAGTGATCCAGTCCTTCAGGATATAGCCTGCAGAGTCAACAAGAAACCTGAACAAGTCCTAATCCGGTGGTCCCTTCAGCGAGGGTATGTCCTTTATTATATCAATGCCATACCTCCTATGAGTCCTAACACAGTCATGGTGACCTGTATATATGGTTATATTTAGATTTAATCCACTCCCCAAATCAGCAAAACCAGAGCGTATCATCTCTAATGCAGATGTCTATGACTTTGAGCTGTCTGCTGAGGACATGGAGGCGCTCAACATGAGGCCCCAGGGTGCCATTACATGGAACCCTGTTGAGGAGCCGTAGACTGCAGGTCTGGCTGGTGTATGTAGTGGACATACAGTGTCATTTTATATACTATAAATGCTATGTATATGCCCTCCGCCACAGACAAGCCAGGCCCTCTCCGCTCAAGGCTCGATGACCTGTGTCTATTGTCTCATATGCATGACTCGTCCGTGAGATCTCGTGTGAGACCGGGCGCAGAGCACACAGTCGCGGCTTCAGTACGGGAGCTACAGACATACCAGTGGTGGCTGCCTGGAGTCGGACTTGGAAGCAAAGCATTGTGAGTAATGCTGCCGCATGTCTCAGGCTCATGCACATGAGTTGCGAAGCTCAGATCATTAATGAAATATATGCAAGTTCTTCGAAACGCGAGGTACAACCGCAGCAGTGGAGGAGGTCGAGTCATCCGATGTGTGCAATGACTGCCGAGCGAAATTGCATCACATAGCTCCCTAGTAATCCGCATGATGTTTGCGTTCCTCCTCAGGCTCATCCGATCATCGACTATTGATACACAGTATCTAATTTGGCACAAAAAGCCGTCACGTACGGCGATGAAAGGTATCACGGTGGACCAGCGACTGCGGCGAGAATCATCCGGGTAGACGCAAGTAAGTGAACTCTCCGTCATGAACCCGGCTATGTCTAAGAGTCACGAGGCGGGACTCGCCGTGGAAGACAGGTGAGAACCGGCAGAAAGCTCCCAGTGAGGTAGCTGTCACCGTGGTGAGGGTGGAATTGCTCTAACGCGTCCAGCACAGTATTCGTCGCGGTTGCGCCTCTGTTTGTTATGGAGCTCCGTGCAGTACTTATTAAAGTTCGACGGTATGTTCCCAGCGAGAAGAAAGACGGTTTTGTACCGGTACAGGTTCCCTCCTTTCTCTTGGTTTACATAACGTGTCGCCACTAGTGCCAGGGAATGCAAGCACTAAGTACTCACTCACGATCTCGTTTCTGTCGGCCTACCATCCACTACGGTGGTGATATCAGCCATGGTTATTCCAACTAGTTCAATTAATACACACACCATGTCATATTCTTTTACTACTTGGCTCCGGGAGCGAGTAAAAGGTCTCAACGAGCGGATTTCGTCCGTCTGGCCCGCACACGCCCGATCCGGATAAGTAGCATTCTGTCCACACAGAGAGCTCGAAGTTGTCCCTCGCCCCAGCAGGGTATATTTGGGTGCACAAAAACATGGTGTAAAAGTAGAGCTATACTATTGCTTGAGTGAGCCTCTTTGTTCGGTGGCAGCGCAAGTCTGATTACAATCTCACCTTATCAAAACCCTATGCCATCTCGGTCTATTCGACTAACCACCCGTTATCCGGGGACTACCGAGAAAAAGGAGGACGGGCATGCTACAGGGGGAAAGTAAGTACCACAGATGATAAAGCGAGGCCACAGCCCTATGTATGACGCAGAGACGATACACTCCAAGGAACCCCAAGCTCGACAGGCACGCGTGGCCATCTAACCGATACATACTGACTGTTACTATACTACTTACTGTCTTTCGGCCTGAGATAGACAACAGATCAGGCATTCAATCTAATGTGCATACTCAATAATAACTGGGTGGCCCTCTACTTACACGAATCCGGCGACATAATGTACCGAATATAATCCTCCAACACTCCCTCGTTCGCGCTGTAGTCGAAATCAATGAGCTTGGCTACCTCAGGAGAGATACTGCTTAGGTTCGAGGTGGCCAACCTCGGAAGGGGTTTTCTGCAAACATATTCGTCGACGTAGTCCAGGAGTGCGCTATTGATTATATTCTCGTGGCTGTCATCCTTGCCTTCTTGCGAGACTCGGAGATAATGCAGCCACTCAGGCGCAGGAACTTCGTGTAGCGATGGGTAGAGTGAAAGTAAGTGAGATACTACCGATGTCCAGTGTACTGGTTTGGTGTTCTCGAATCCATAGAAGGTGAGTGAATTAGACGAAGCTGTCTGAGATCGTGTGAGAGCGTAAAGGACCTTGGACGCGTGCTCAACGGGAAGCCAGTGGAGAGGCTATATGATGACGGATTGGATTAAAGATAACTCCATCATGAGAGACTAAAAACTGACTCTGGTGAAGAGATCCTCGGGGACCCTGCCTGCGCGTACGGATGCCCTTATGACGCTTGGCACGTATTCATGTCGGTGCCAGGCACCCGTCTTCAGCGAGCCTGCAATCTGACCACTACGCACAATCGAAGCTCGCAAGGCGGTCTCTGAGGTCGCTTTCTCCAAGATCTTCTCCCCGGCATACTTGGACATTGC
>JAXQIY010000118.1:0-11999 GCA_037041695.1 Irpex sp. PG99-01B2
CACCTCCTGTGGGGCAGGCCGGCTTGTCCGGCACACCTCCTGTGGGGCAGGCCGGCTTGTCCGGCACACCTCCTGTGGGGCAGGCTGCTTTGTCCGGCGCACCTGATGTAGAGCAGGCTGCTTTGTCCGGCGCACCAGAATTTCCTAGGATTTCTGCCTACGCACTCTCATAACCTAACCTAACCTAAATTCATTTATTCATTTATTCATTTATTCATTTATTCATTTATTCATTTATTCATTTATTCATTTATTCATTTATTCATTTACTTACCTCTATTTATTTACTTACTTCTATTTATCTACATTTACTTACTTATTTACTTCTATTCACTTCTATTATTTACATTTACTTACTTGCTTACACTTACTTACTACTGTTAATACCAGAGGGAGCGTGAGACCATGATGGAATGAAGGTATGATGTGACAACCCCGAATGACTGTAGCGGGATCGATGAAGCTGACGGAATCGGGTACGTCAAGTGGTGCAAGAGTCAGACCTTTCAGCTGACGGGCTAAGGGTCCTGATAACGTGTTAAGGGCTTGATCGAACCATCGCACAAAAAAGAAGTCGAGTCGCCTTTCGACGCCGTCCGGCAGGTAAGCTATGGTGTGGTAAATGCCCAGGACAACGGCGTACGCCCACGGAACATTAGACAAGTCCGCTGAAGAGTGCTTGTAGTCGCGAAATACCAGAATTGTTGATTTGTCCAAAATAAAACCTTTCAGGTCATACGTGCAATGTAAGATGTCAACATCGCGACGAACATCATATGTAGTGAAATTGATTTGAGCGGTGAAGTGACAATAGATACGATCCGCCTTAATGCGTACCGAATTCTGCTGGGCAAGAGGGTGGGCGGGTGCGTGATCTACCTCCGCCCAAAGCCTATCGCGCAGATGTTCATGTAGCTTGCGATTGAAATCCTGTGCGTAGTGTTACCGGTAAGGACAGGGAGTGGGCTTGACAAAACGCAACACTTACTGTGATGGCCGGATCACCAAGATGCTGATATTCGAACCCTGATACCTCAATGGTGTTGCGTGCTTCCTGCTCTTGTGCAATCCAATGGTGCGCGGCCGGTCCTGCTCCAAGAGATGCATCTTTGTACTGACCGTGGGCTTTCGTTTCGTCGAAGACTCTCCCCATCCATTGCCATCGCCCACACCATCTCCTTCTATCTCATCTTTGCTGCTGTCAACCCCAGGACTGCCATACCCACTTCCATGTTCATCGACCATCACAGGCAAACCATCGCCTTGAAGTCTATTGGGCGTAACATCAGCGTAATCGGAGAGGCCTTTTTCGTGAGTGTTCCTGCTGTTGGTCTGTCCTCTGTAACGCTTATCAAGGACTGCTGCGACAGCAAGAACACCCTCCTGTTCCCGAGTGACCTTCGCACGTTGGTTGCGCTCCTTCGTGTCAACCTTTGCTTGCTTTGCGGCCTTCTTCGCAGCCGCTCCTTCGGCGATTTCTCCTTGGCGGTGTTTCTCAAGCCCAACAGCCTTAGCGGGATGGGGATTATTGGTAGCGCGAGTTTGATAAGAGCGACGAGAGGCCACGGGGAGGGCTGCTTGGGAGACTTGTTTGTCGTCATTGGCCTTGCCGAGGTGAGTAGCAGTAGAATTTGTAACATGGGACTGAGCAGTAGCGGGCTGGCCGGCTGACCGTTTTGCAGGAGGTTTGGTTGTCATCGTGTCGCCTCTCTTGCGCTTTGTCTTGGGCTGAGGCCGCTGGGCTGGCAAATGTTGGCCATGGTCTGTGGTCGCCTCTGCTTTAATAACAACACTATTGACACCCAAAGACTGCCTACGAGTACGTCTGTTCGACATGGACCTCAAGAAAGTGGAGGGGCTTAAGGGAAGTTGTGGAGGGAAAAGACGAGGGGCTGACGTGGCTTTGAGGCTGGGTCGGTGAGTCAGCGATACGCAATCGGTTTCTTTGGCAGGACCAAACAAACCGTTTCAGACCCACCTCTATGCTCCTCAGTAGCAGATTTCGACACATCCTACTGCTCTTACACGATGGCTATCGTCTGTACCTCCTGCGCACCAAATAAAATCTTTTCCACTCAGAGTACTTATCGCCTGCACTACACACGTCTCCATTCCGCTCGCAACATCGCAAATCGACACTCCACATTTCGTTATCATCCACATCTCAAAGGTGAGCTCAAATACTGTACATTTTCACAACTACTGTACTTTTTCGACCTTAACGGGGCCGGGTGTGACCCGTGACACCGTGTGTTGTTAAATATTAACATCATTCGGGGGGCGGGACGCGTGACATGCCACAGCAGCAAAAACCTACTTCGCTAATTAAACTTAATCTAATACTTGCCACACTAGCCGTACTAATCGTCGCTATTTTTCTCCTAGCAGAACACTAAAGACGATATCTCCTAGTTATTCACTAAATGAACAAACTCGTTTCTTGCTTACAGTGTGATATGAATGTCTATTGGTGAAAAAATGGACATAGACGATAGGCGGGCATGAAAGAGTAAGTATGTGATTGAAAACAGACATTTGACATGCCACGTCGCCACTGCACGTTCTGCCATCAGTCACACCTGCAATTCAATTAAGCTTCTGTTATTTGTGCCTGAGGCAGAAAACGACGACACTACCACCAATTGCAACAATCGGAAATTTCAAAGCGTGCACCTGCAGAGTCGGCGACCTACCGTCGATGCCGTCATACAGTGTGGTGCGCGCATTGGTGTCATCATCGGTGTAGAGTATTCATAGTGATGGTAGTAGTATTATTCAGTAGCGTAGACTGTGTCGATGTGCGCTCGGTCGCCGGTCGCTGCCAGCAGCCTGCTCAACAAGAAGACCTGCAAATAATTTGATTACATGAGAACTCAGACGACGGCATCAGGGAAAACCCTCTTTCAGAATTAGGCCTAAATTAGGAATACATGTGAATAATTTACATACCGTCGACATAACAACGCCTAATGGCATCCTAAAAGAAGCTAATGGATAATTTTCCTAACGATGTACATGAGTGCTACAGCACTTTTTGTAATGACCAGGACGAAACTCACCGGTTATAATACACAGCGTTACGCAACCCCAAGCCGTAAATTCCATGATTCATATGTGGCCCGGTAGTCCACGTCGCAGCCGAATTCAGGCTTCAGACTTGTCGTCGAGAAAATTAGATCCATACTGGCGTGTTTCGGAGTACTGGGTTATGGTTAGCAGTTGTCAAGTGTTACGAAGGCAGCACCGAGTGCGACGATGTTCATTTACTGCCTTTTTGGGTATTCCAGTTCGTCGCCAGTGACTCCGACTAAAATCAAACTCAGCTTGTGCATTGCGATGCATCATGACGATGATACTCAAGCTAATATACCGTACATGTGTCTATCAGCAAAGGGATTAAGGAAGAATTTCTCACACTTATCAAGAACGTTACTACTAGTCCACTCCGTAGGTACAGAGTCTCCGAAACAAGGATAGAGGTGAGCACTTCGCCGTATGGAAGTAAGTGGAATTACAGCCTGAGTGGCCTTTCGTCCTCCATAGGTGAACATAGACCGACTGAGCTTGTACAGATGATGGTTGGGATCGGGACGTGTAAACGGTGAGAACCATTCGACGTATGCGAGATACTCCGGAGGTTGACGAGCATGCGGGAAAAGAGCTGATTTGTGCTGTTTAGGTAGTGTGAAGATGACGCGCACTTGCCCTACGCGATATCCTGATACGTGTCAGCTGAGAAAGCTGTTTGCTTGCACGACAAGGATGAAGCATGACTCACCTTCGACCCCGGACTGGCCCCCTGTGCCCTCGTTGATCAATGCCGTGTCAAATCGGCCGGGTATGTCCCGTTTGCGGGAGTTTGTACGCCGTGGCACTGCATGAACGACATCATACTCATCTGACGCATGTCGGAATAGAGGGAAGTCGCTTTCCCAAATCTTGGCTTTGTGGTATACTGAGACGGCATTGAACTGTAGTTGGTGGTTGGCGGAAAGTCGATTCAACTGCGCGCGTGAGATGTCGGGGTGGTTGAAGCGCACGATGTACTCGGAGAGACAGAAGGCAAAGTCTTTCGCTCCATAGTCTTCTCGTAGTCGTGCGAAGTTGACTGACTTTACAGACGGGTGGGCGGTCATTTTGATGTGACTTGTATGTTGGGAATACAAAGGGTTCACCTGTGACGATGAAGGTTTTCCGGCTAATCGCCACTTGATGAAACGCGCGTGACGCAAGATCTTCTCTTTCCGTTCCAGCCACAAGGTCATCTGAGGATATTCGTCCTTCTTGTTCGTCGAATGGTAAGCGTTCTTCGCCAGTTCGATATGCAGGCGCTCCGTGTATTCAGTATTGAAGTTATCAGTCGTGCCTAGGTTTTCGATGAGGCGGCGGTAGTGGCGGATGAAGTGCAGTTTCGGGAAATGAAAGTGCGAACGCACTCCGAGGTCGACGAAGATATCTTTGTTGTTATGGAATTGTGTAAGTGCATCGTCAAGGCGATCAAGGGAGCTGATACTGTGCATCGGATACTGTGCGAGATAGATGAAGTCCAACAAGCCGCGGACAGCACGGACTAGGCGCACTGGGGACATGCCATCAGCAAGGGGTATGTCGATAATGAGACCTAGAACGATGCGGCAGATGTCTGCATGCTCTCTTCCGGTCAACCGAGACAGGTGAGTGACACCGTTCAGAAACAGTCGAGTGTTATGGTTCGGAGGAAGACTTTGACACCTGGCGTCCAATTCGGCAGGCGAGTACACCTTCTTCAGCCACGACACCAAGTGTTTAACGACGCCTTGATATAATTGATGAAGGATATCCGGGGTGATGGAAATGAATATGTCGCTGTACGGTAAGTCCGCCCAGAACGGTTGATACACAGGCTTTAACCCGACTTGCTTACACGCCTCCTTGTACTCGCCCAGCGTGAGTTCTTCAGCGCCATCGAGAACCTCAAGAACTTTCTCCAGACTTCTCAGCGCATGTTCCTCCTCCAGATCTCCGAGCTCATTCCGCGGAGACTCACAGACTGGGCAATCTCCGGTCTTGATACCTGTCACGGTAACGTACTCTTGATAATCTCCAACGTACGCAGCGAAGATAGGGTGGACACGCCGAGCCACTCCATCACCGCTCGACATTACAACACCTTCCTTTCCAGCAACCTCGAGCGGAGCGAGCACGTACTTCATACAAGCGTGGAATAGGTTCAAAAGGGTGCGTCTTCGTGCGGCTTTGTTCTTGATATGCTCTAACTTTGTCGTTGTGAGATAGCACAGAAGGATTTGACCGCGCTGACCAGGTTTACTCCGGATGTCCTTGGGCAAATTCCCGATGGTGATATACACAGGGTAAGCTGTTTTGTTACGGAACAGCGTCACCTGTGTCTTGTCTGACGAGATAATGACAGGCATGACAGTAGCTCCGGGGGTCTTGGCTTCTATTTCTTTCTAGAGTGACCAGTATTAGAGTTATGGCACTCTGCCGACAGAACTTAGACGTACCTGGACACCCCACCACCACCGACCAGTGTGCATGTCATGGAAGAGGCGAACTGTATGGTCGGGATCGGCGTAATGGCGCTCGGGTAAGAAGACGAGATGTGGTGCGAACTCAGGGTCGCTGAAGAGTGCCCGTAAACAGTCGAGAACGTCGCGGAAGTAGATCTCGTAAGTTTCTCCCGCCACTGTGATTTCCTCCCGCTTGAATCGCGGCCGAGAAGCTGGTAAGGAGTCGACAATCTTGTTGAGTTCCCGAGAGTTCTTGTATGAAAGGCCTAACTTCTCTTGTAGCTGTGCAGTTATCACTATGTCAGACCATAGGCAAGGTTCAGCGACGAAACGACTTACGTTCTCGAGGCCCAGAAGATCTGACGCTGCCGTTGATCCAACGCCACGAAGCTTTGCCCATTGAGCAACCTCCCAGTCGACTTTTGATTTGAATGGTGCGTATGGGTTCACGCCTGCCTCCCGATTTTCAGCGCTGAGCCGTGTTTGATATCCTTCGTAGCTAGGAGTATCTATGCTTGGATGAACTGGTTCGGCAGCTTGTGGGGAAGGGTAATGGACGACATTGATAGGATGTCGTAATGCAGTCTCTATTCGCTTAAGGGTGCTATTCTGGTGGTCGTTATTGGGTACGTCTTCAGCTGAATGTGGGTCGTCTTCCTGCACCGCTTCCCGTACTACTGTCACCTCTTCTTCTTCCTCTTCCTCTCCCACTTCGTCTTCGTCTCCTGCATTTCCTACCTCTCCGTCTTCCTCGACAACGCCAGCTTCCTCAACATCCTCCAGGTGCTGAAGGTTACGGCCTTGATCGTCCTGACCCCGAAAATCAGGACCCTCCTCGTCAGCGTCATGTTCTGCCAGATGATTGATATTCAAGTCGTCGTCCTGCAATATAGATTGAGTTTGAGTCATAGTGAGCATTCATGCGAAGTAAACCTTACATTAGAAGACTCTTGATTGACATCGTCTTCTTCTAGTGTCTCGACGGCGCGGCAAGCCTTATTTGTGCTCTGAGCAATATGCTTCCTGTATCCGGTCAGGGAGAAAGGTTGGAAACAGCCTTCGCAGAGCACCATGTTACTGGCGGAAATGATGTGGTTGAGCGTAAGTGAAGTGGTATACAGTTGGTATTTGATCAGGTAAGCCCTAATTCGGGTGCGGTCTACAATCGATTTACTTATGTTGCTTACCCACCATACATTTCTCTATCTAGCGGCTCCACCCGGAGACAACTTCGCACGCTCAAGTAAACCACCACCATCCCTTTCATTTAGCTGAGGGAATATCATTCCTAGCAGTTCCAGAGCGATGACGAGAACATCTCGTCGCTCTGCAGCTATAGGCTTGCCACAACTCGAGGAATCAGCCTCCGGCGATGCCCCTACTGACTCGGAACCGCCAGCGAAGCAACTCTCAAAAGATGGAGATGCACGTACTGCTGCCAAAACGAGAGCCCGGAACCGCAAAATATCAGAAGAGCAGCAACTACAAGAGGCAACAAGTATTCTCTGTACGTTATGAAGTCTTCATAGTCAGTTCTAGCCTAACATGTCAATGGCAGCCGCACCTCGCTCTGCAAAAGTCAAGGCTTTGACCGCTGCTGGTATGGTTCTTCCTCTCATGTGAGCATCCGCGTTGAGATGGCCTTGCTGACCCGTCATGCTCGTGATAGTCTGGGGCAGTAAGAAAATTTCAAAGTCTGCGGCAGCAGAGACGACCGAAGACACCACAACCACAGCTACCAAAAAGCATAAGCGGGAATTGTCAGGCTCAGCTCGCGCGCACACTAAGGAACCAACGAAGAAGAAGAGTAAACGTAAGTTCTTGACCCCGCTGATATTGTGGATTGAACTCTAAGTTGGGTTAATCAACGTACAGCTGATCTCGCTCCAAAGAAGAAAGGGAAAGACACGTGTATGCTACTATATCGTCTGCCTCTCTCATTGTCAATATTTAATCAAACTCTAATAGCTTCGAGCTCCAAGCGTCCTATTCTCTCTCGCGCGGCCCTTGACAACGACGACGATGAGCCCGAACACGATCCTTTGCCCCCGAAGACTGTCATCACCACAACCCGCAGAGCCACAAAACGAAAACCCACAGATATATTGACAGAAGACGCGGGTGGCGCGAACAGCAAGAAACCAATCGAGAACCGAAGAGCTCCCATCAACCGTGATGCAATGGCCCAAAGAAGCTCGAGGATTGATGTCCAGGTGGATGAAGACTCGGAGCTGGAGGAGTCAGGGGAGAGTGGCAGCGAATTCCAGGGTACGTCCGAGGAGTCTAGTTCTGAGTCAGATGAAGGCTCGGAACTTGAAGATGAGTCGGATGAGGAAGGTGACGACTCGGGCTTGGACGACATGCTACTGGTGAGTATCAAAATACTGTGCTGATATGGAAAACGACTGAAATGCCCCTTCTGGGACTCACAGTTGCCGCGAGCTCGTAGTTCATCTGGCTCCGCACCTCCCAATTCTACGCTCCCAACGGAGGATGAAGCCGAAATTGAAGATCAAGATCACGGCTCCATAGACTCGGACAACGATAAGGTAGTGAACAGCCGTTTCATAGCTGAAGACATGTACGTTAGTAAGGTTAAGTCGACCTCATCGCTCAAGAAGGCCAAGAAGGTGCGCGTGAAGGCAGTCTCCTCCAATCTACAGGATGAGGTCAGTCAGCTCTACTAGTACTATCCCGGCAAGCGCATCTTAACACTACTCGCCAACGCAGCGCCCGCGCTTCCAACCTAAGACGATTGAAGGACGTCGTGAAGACCCTGAGACGAACAGTCAAGATAACGGAGTTGCAGTACCTGCCATTCGACGAGGTCGGCGCAAACCTGAAAACCTTCGCGCGTGGGAAGACCGGTTCCCGGAAGACACAAGACTTGTGTATGATAACCGTTCACGCGTGGCGATGAATGCGCAATCGTCTATCATCAAGGATCTCATCGCCGCCGCCATTGAGAAATTCAAGATCGACCTCCTGTTCAATCCGCCTATCCTAGAGGTCAAGGACAAGTATGTACAGCAGCGCCAGATGCTCATCGACTGCGCAAAGGAGTTGACGAGGCCCAATATCGTCTCGCGCTTGAAGAAAGATGAAAGCTACCTGCGGGACCTTATAGCCGTGGTAAGTGCTACTAGTATTTAGACATGCCTTTCGTCTTCTGACCGGGTTCATATTGCAATACACTAGCCAGATCACCGCATGACCAAGCTGCGTGGGGACTTGAAGAAAGCGATCGTACCTCTAATCCAGGAGAGCTATCGGCTCAAGCCAGGTGAACTTGACTGCTCGGACCGTGTGGCACGACTTAGCTTCGATCTGCAATACATCTACCCCGGCGACGTCATGGTAAGCAAATGAATTGGAGTATGACGGTCGTAGCCCAGAAATAACTTTACCTACAGAAGAACTCCCTCAACTTCAATCAACCTTTCGACATCCCCATCATTCATAATATCCTCGCCGCCCGATTCTTCGATGGTCCAAAGTCTCTACCTGCGCAGAATCGGAATCTGTTCAAGTCCAGTGCCCCGAGCCAGCCGAAGCAGCTGGAAATACCAGAAGGGATGCTGATCTTGACGGTTATCACGGTAAGTCTCTCTGCGATGTTCAGCATTTGACTCTTGGGAGGCTAACCTGATGTTGTGTCCTTCGTTGTAGATCTTCCACTGTCTAGAAGAGTGGAAATCGGGTGTCCAAGAGAAAGCGCGAGACTTCCAGCTCTCGGCTGTCTGGGACGAGTATGATAAAATAATCGGGTTTGTTACTGACCTTCGAGAGAGAATGCCGGGAATGTACCATCGGGTTATGCATCAAGTATTCCAGAAGACATGGTGCGTCATTATACTCTAATCTACCACACGATGGTTGTACTCATTGAACTACGCTGGTGTGGATCAGTGCTATCAAGGATCTTAATCTCGTTGCTCACGGAAACTCGCACCACTCCGCGTTTTCGAAGCTCGTAGCCGATGAGGAGGAGGGTATGTGATAGACGCAGGTATGTGATCACAAATACGTGCCCAGTGCGGCCATACTGTGGGAGCGCAACTTGCTGATTATTGGCTCGGATTTTACAGAGATTCACGCGCACTTTGCAAGTTGTGGTTTGTATCATGATGCAATTCTGGTCGCAGATGGTAGTGCTACTCATAGATACTGTTGTCATACTGCTTCCTAATCTATTCCTAAATTTTTCCTGTCTAATCGTGCACAAACTGAATCTGAATAATCCGTCTAACGCCCTACTTGAGATAATTAGAGCCTAATTAAGTAAAATTAGGCGTAGACGTTTTCCCTGATGGGTTCGTTATTATTACACACCTGTCATTTAACCAGAGCCTTGTGTGACTAAGTAATATGTAAGACACGGCAGTGTGCACTCAAACACTTGTAGGAAGTAGTTGCCATTGCGGAATCTGCGTGTGTGTGGAGGATGAGGAGATGGGCAGAGTAGGACGAGTTGCAGCGGACGACACTAATTACAGGGAAGGATGTCTTCACTGTGTGTTCTAATTCTCTTATAGACATCTCTGGTCATCTGTATTGATGAACCGAGGACCTAAAAGGGAGATTATTAGCAAAGGACTCGGTCATCGAGAACTTGTATCTAGTATGTACTTACGGCCCAGGTTACGCTAGAGCCATCTCCGGCCTGACATTGAACGGTGTGAAGTAGGACAGTAAAGTCCGATACCGCCAGCCGTCAGTGAAAGGAGGTGGGCACGGGTGAGCCGGCGACTCGGAGGAGTGGTCAATGGATAGAGAACAATGCTGAGACTAGTAATTGCGGCGCCAACCTCTGTGTTTCGCGCGTGATCTGGTTAGCGCCCGAAATAACTGCCTTATTGGGAAGTGCAGCGTAGCGCTTTCTAAGCCGTTCATCTCCACAACTCTCATCCGGTACCCTTCGCCCACCACCACCTCACTCTTTCTCCCCACCGGAGAAAATGCACGATATTCACGCTGCTTCCTCTCATCCTCATTCTCTCCAATACTCCCAGTCGCCGCAACACTCCTGTGCAACATGCCTGCTTGAGGTCCTATGGTTCCTACCTCGGGTGATCAAGTTTACGCCATAGCTCGTGTTGTCCGCAACAGTTCTTGTGCGCGAGAGCGTGCTATGTAAGTATGAACGCGCCCACCTTCTCATTTATTCTTCCTATCTCGACCACTGACACCACCATCCTCACAACCTCTCTACGTCGAGGCCTATGCGAAGATATCTATCCCCAAGGAGAGGAGCAAGTTGCAGGCGGCGTTGAGATTTACATAATGGCAATGGTGCGTGATCTCTTTTCTCTCTCTTCACGGTTTCGTTTGCATTCACTCCTTGACTCGCTTGTCCGCCCTTCTCCATCTCTCTCTTCTCCTTTTCTCTTCTGTCTCTCCCTTCGCTCTGCTTGCTTATCTCTCCGTAAACTCTCCTCCTCCTTCTCTCTTCCATTTGTCCTGCTCGTTTACTCACACTCTTCATCCTCTCTCGTCTAACGATGCTTGAAAAATAGCAAGATCTCGGATGTTACCCAGGTGCGCTACAGGATCGGAGTCGCTTATGTCAGTGAGTCACAATTCTGTCGTGAGATTGTAGCACTGCTGGTATGTCCTCATTATCATGTTCGGTTCGCCTGTACTCACGCACACAGTCTATGTCACCGCTGCATATCACACATACAAAGGAGAGCAAGAGGCAGCTTTGGTAACTGGGACAAGGGAATTCCGATTCAGTTCCAGAGGCTGCAGCATCTCAGGTATGGTTTTCTCATCGTCGCTGTACCATCATACATCATGCATCACACCTTGCCCTTCACTCCTTTGATGCGTGCCTTACAAAATCGCTGCTGTATCACGTTGTACTTAGTACCCCTTCAATATTAATATCAACTCGTAATCTGGTGCTAATTTGGTTTGATTAATGCGCTATGCGGTGGCTACTGGGCCTTTCCTACCACTCTGTGAGTCATGTTTCATACTCTTCAAACATTCATTACCAGCCATTAGTGCTGCACTAGCTCGGCTAGCCCAATATACCTTGCTTTTTCATTCTTCTTCAAACTAAATTCACTAATGCACTATTTGGGATAACTAGGATGAATTCAGTACTCATTAGGTATGCATTAGGATGGGAGATTTTCCCTGCTGTGAGTGTCATACTTCAAGTTAGCACTGACCTCCTAGGTACGTACGTGTCAGCCATCGTTCTCGTCTTCACGGCTGAGCTAGATATTTCGGAGGCTTTGTAGTTGATCTATTGACGATACAAACGATCGCGAAATTGAATTCCGGCAATAAGTCATGGTGCGTACAACTTGATGACTCGTAAGTTCGTCTTGTCCAGGCTGAGAATACTAACAAAAGAGTACGGGTCTGTAAGAAGGATGTTCGATTCTGAAGCCACCCTTGCGGGATTATCGAGGTATATACGAGAGGACTGTTAGTGACGACGTCAGCATTGTAATGGCTGAACCTCAACCGTCAAAC
>JAXQIY010000119.1:0-22331 GCA_037041695.1 Irpex sp. PG99-01B2
TCAAAGCGTTGACTGAACAGACTGGTATCAAGGACCCCGAAGAGCTGAAGAAACATGTCGCGAATATACGTGCTGAGTCTTACAAGGTGAGCAGAACACCGTTGCTCTGGATCACAGTCTTTCTCCTCGTCTGATCACGAGCCTCTCCATACAGATCCACCCATACCACTGCATTCGAGTGTTTTCGTTCGCAAGGTTTGCATCTTGTTATAACCATTGCAGTGAAACATTGCTCATCTAGTAGTCCATGTTATGTTTATCAGGTTGAAGCTCAATCGGTTCCCTGCGTACCAAGATCTTCTGAAACTTGGCAAAGAGCGTCCTGGAGCACTGTTCCTTGACTTAGGATGTTGTCTGGGCCACGATGTACGCAAAGCGGTCGCGGACGGCTTCCCTATTAGCCAAGCTATTGGATCTGATCTACATCCTGGTCAGTAATGGTTGCTTTCCAGGTGCGCCAGAGAGACACACTGACACATACCTTTCTCTATTCTTACAGAATTCTGGGATCTCGGTCATAAATTGTTCAAGACGACGCCGGAGACATACCCTTTGGCTTTCATCCCGGCCGATGTCTTCGATCCTGCCTCTCTGGCCCCGGCTCCTATCCCCACTGCCGTGCCAACTGAACCACTTCCACCTCTGACCAGCCTCACATCCTTGAATCCACTTCATGGTCGCCTTTCAGCCATTCACGCATCTGCACTCTTCCACCTCTTTTCTGAGGAGAAGCAGCTAGAGCTCGCCAAGCTAATCGCACCATTGCTCTCTCCTGAGCCAGGCTCGTTCATCTTCGGTGCTCATGGAGGACTCGAGGTCAAAGGCGACAGAGAGCGCAAGAACAGCCACGGAATTCCTATGTTCTGCCACTCACCTGAGAGTTGGACGGAGTTATGGGAGAAGCAGGTGTTCAAAGAGGGTCAGGTCAAAGTGGATGCGTTCTTATTTTATCGGCAGATATGGAGGCCAGAGGGGGAGAGGAAGGAACCTGCGTTGGTGTGGACCGTGAAAAGGTTGTGATACCTTGATAGAACGTTACGCAGAAGATAACATGGAATATCAATGAAGTGCATGGTACAACACAGAATCATATTGTTGTTACTATGAAAAGGGAACATGGTAAGGGACTTGCTTCGTTATCTGCTTACTCGGGGATCGGAGGTACGTCCACACCGTCCAGGTACCAAGCAACTGGGAAAGAAACAAGTTAATTCGAACTCATAGCTAAGGTTACTGCGCCTTGACTTACGATCACCAGTCGCATTCTTCTCGTTCATAGTCTGGCCATCGCCTAGCCAATAGAGCCTATTGGACGTCTTATCGATCCGTTCATACTCGTAATCCTCCCAGCGAGGATGCTCTAAAGCGTTGATTGCGTGAAGGTTGCTACCTAAACAAGGTAAGCATAAGTCTACTGACAGGTTAAAGTTGGGCGCAGGAGCAACTCACCTGGCCAAAGTCCAACTACCGTGCCATCTTTCGCAGTGTACCATGTCTTGCACTTGTCCATGTACACCGTCTATGACAGCATCGTGAGTGTCAGCCTTATTCAAGACATCGTGATGAATGGTGTTCATACCTTAGGGAAATAGTGCTAGATGGATGTCAAACGGTAAGAATTGTAACTCATAGATATGAGAGATAGATGTACGCTTACCCTCATGTGCTGAGTCCAATCCTTCGTCGCTTGCGCCTTCGGTTCCATACACTTGAGCCTCTCCCTCTGCAGCTTCGTCACACACTTGGTGATGTACAAAATCTGATGCTCCAGCATGGAGATGATACTGGCTGTGTTCAATCCCGACCCCGGTCCATAGACGAGAAACATGTTAGGGAACCCATCGACGGCCATAGACATGTAAGCCTCTGCATAAGGTTCCCAGCGGTCGTTAAGCTTGACTTTGTTCTTCCCTACAATCTCAAAGGGGTAATGGTAGGACACGTCGAAGCCAGTAGCGAGGATGATGATATCAAGTTCGTCGTGTCGTCCGTCTTCGAGCTCGATGCCGGTGCGAGTAATACGTTTGATTGGAGTGGTCTCGTAGGTGGTCTGGAGTACGTGTAGCTTCGTCAGAGTCTTTGCATGAATATGTAGCACAATAAGAGACTGACGTTATCGGCGCACAAAGCCTCAATATAGCCATTTCCTGGGGTGAGCCTGCGACAGAATACTGCAAAATCAGGCAGAACTATGCCAGAGTCAGCCACTGTTTCAATGTTGGCTGATGCAAGTCTGGACGATGAGACGCACTCTTGTCGATCAGCTCGGGTTTCTTCGCTAGTTGTTGCTTCATATCGGCTTCGAATTGCACCCTCAGTTGCTTCTGCATTTCCGACTCGCGTAGAGAGAGATGGTGCAAAGTCTTATAACAGCATTTGAGCATAGCGTAAACGCACTGAATAAAAAGAAACACTTGCATTCAAGTCGGCTTCTACTACGTGCCTGAACTCCTTCGCGTACTGTGGGTCCTGGAGCCTCTGAAGTTCCTCCTCGGTGAGTTTCACTGTGTGTAGGCATTGAATGGAAANACGATCCAGGTCTTCTGCCGCGCGTAATTGACCAGTGTCTTGACTTTCGGATGCACGGCTGATACCACTTGAATCCCGGAGGAGCCCTTGGAAAACGCTGATTTCAGGACGTTGAGGACATAGAGTAAGATAATGATCCGTACATTACCGACCACCCCTACTCTATTTCCCTCTACGCTCTTCTCGTTGACATCGCAATCTGCACTATGCGCGAGGGTACCGCCAAAGTCCTTCAGTCCCGGGATGTCAGGCCAATGCCACCTATGTAAACTCCCAACGCAAAGTAGCAAAATGTCGCACGTCTCTTCGATCTCTTCCTCTTCCTGGCCATTGACCGACAGACGGCGCACGCGTATAGTCCATTTTCCTGTCTCTTGGTCCCATTTAGCATACGAAAGCTCGTGGCGGAGGTGGATGTACTGTCGTAGCTTGTACTTATCGACGATCCGTTCGGCGTTGGCTTGGATCTCGGAACCGGTGGCGTAGAACTTCGACCACTCGGACTGAGTAATAACAGCGTAGGATAAGTATGTGCGTGATAATTATACTTAGTGAAGCAAAGGATACCGACCTGACTCTCGAAGGATGGTTGATACTGGAGTGCATATTAGCACAACGCTGTGAATCGCTATACGTATAACACAACATACAGAGTGGATGGGTACATCACAAGAGATTCCCTGTAATGCAGATTAGCATCTCGCTAAGAGTAGGCTGGTCTAACCGTTCACGCACAGGATACCTGTTTGCATACCACGTACCGCCGACACCGGCCTGCTTTTCGTATATCTTGAAATCAAGGTGCGGCACCTTCTGCCTGAACCTGAACAGAGAGCGTAAGCATCGGCTTCTCATGCAAACCTCGCTTGCACCACGGAATAGCACCGTGGTTTACCTGATTGCGGACAGAATTCCACTAAACCCTGCACCGATACAGCGAACCTTCATCGGCCTGTAATCATCAATATTGAACTCTGGGGCCTTGTAAGGGACATCTTGGTGTACAGAATATGTATGGGCTTGGTGCACTGTTGTGGACTCTTGTGAGTAAGGAGTCGACTTAGGACCGAGTAACCATTCAGCGAGAGTGGAGAACATGTTGAACGAGGACATACACTGGATTCTGCGACTGTGGTCAGCTATGAAATAGTCGGAATCAGGCTGTCCCGTGCGTGAATGAACAACCCTCAGGGCTCCTTCCTCATGAATGTGAGAAGGGATCCGTGGGTGGTTCTCAACTTCAAATGGGATCCGGATCCATCCCGAATAAAGCCTCAAATTGAAGCAGAGGGAGCGTAGTGCATCGTTGGTTCGCGGCAAAGCCCTGAATGCCCAATTGCCGGCATGTTCACATGTTAGAAGGAGCGGGGCGTAAGTGGACCATGAAACAACATGCTGTAACGAGACAAGTCTCACTACTATGCCGACAACGGTTTATTGACAAGCTTTGTGTGTAGTCCCACCAGCGTAAGAGGTAGTTGGTGTATTACGTGTTCAACGCGGGGACCACGGCAGTTTAGACGTCTGCCTCGAAGCATCCGTCAATTGCATGGCCTATGGGAGGGACACTTTCAGCTACTAATGCATCACCAACAGAGCGAGGGCACGAACCTAAACCATCCCTTTCATTTTCCGACAATATAGCAAGATGGGAAAGTTCAAGCCCGAAAGCTTCTGTTACTCTACGGCCTGAGAAGACGTATAAAGCATTTCGTTGAGAAAACGTGGCATCTACAGGACGGTGTTTGCACGTAAGTATTGTGCGCATTGTGCATGACCAGCGACTTCGATGAGAACGAAGGCACGAGGGGAGCCCGGTCCCATAACACAGCTCTTCGTGCCCATAGGTATACGAACGAGCGGGGATGCATCGACGAAAAGTTGAATGAGCCAGGGTGGATAGGATAATAAAGTGCAAAACCTGCCTACTCAGTAAACGTTGCAACATTGAAATGAGACTCGCAATTGCGGCTCACTGGTTGTAATCATGATGGACTCGGACTCACTGGCAGCTGCCTGACTCGGAGGCTTCGCGTTCGTACTGTGACTCTGTCACGACGTGATTGATTAGGGCAGGTCGTCACGCATCGGGGCTCAGCTCAGGCGGCAGGCTGGTCGAGGAATCCGAAGCCACCAAGTCTTTAGGTAAACACGCCAATTGCCCCGTAGGCGTACTGGGGGAAGTGTGCAATTACTTTTGTATGAACTAACAATTCTTTCTACTCAGAATTTTTGGTGAGCCCGGCGAATTTGCACATGTGCTGTACGGCTAACTAGCTACTTATTTTATGTCGTTATGCAGTTATTATATACGCTCCTCGATACGCCACGACCAGTAGTGCGTGGGGCCCGTCTACTACCTCACTCCTTCCAATAGTGAGAGTCCTTTGTGGATCAACCGAGACTCAAAGACTATCTGTCACGTATCCGCGTCAACTGGCGCGCTCGTTTTTGGCTCGTTTGGCCTCTAGGTGAGTCCGTGCATGCCTATACTTATAAAAGAGGAAATTGCACCAGCAGTTTGCATGTTGGAATATGAGACGGGTCATTCAGGAATAGCCGACTCGATTCCTGAACCAACAGCCGATTCTTATTTGGCATGGGAGCCTGAGTTGCCTTTTGCTGATGATCACTGGCACTCGGATTTGTTCCTGATATTTGGTGAGAGCACATTGAGTACTTTTTCTTCTAAGCATTGGCATTGACAAATTGTTTGTTACAACATGCTATTCGAATTCCGGTATTTTTGAATCGAACGTCAATTCAGTGACTCGGAGCGTACTCAAGCACTGGCAGAGTCTCAAAGGCATCTTTCAAGGACACACATGATCATCGCTAATTCTCCCGCTGATTTCCATGACAAGGTACGACGTTTATAGAAGCTGCATCTCAAGAGATCAAAACTACTTGTGTGTAATTTGCAGGCCTCTCCACGCCACAGAACTCCGAGTCATGATCATCTACATCAGTCTCTCATAGATCATACCTCAATAATTGAAATACGGGATTCATGAAATAATCCATTCCACAAATCGCCCTGGCATAGCCAAACTCTCCGGTGCCCCAACATTTGCCGGTGTTGGTAGCTAATGTTGTCGTTGGTCGCATGGGTATCTGAGATCTTACAGATGCTGGACGTCAGCCTTACTGATATCGGTAAAGCCACAGGAAATGCAAGGTCATCCCTTTCGTTACTCTAAACCAAGGAGACCTTTCGCCTCACTGTCTGTTACTTTCCTCGACCACTAGCAAGTCAACTCCAGCCCGAATGCCAGCAGCAGCGCAGAGATTCCTCTCGGGATTCTTCGGTCGGGAGCAGCTCTGCCGAGTGCTCCATATCGTTTTAATTTGCCTATACGTTGCATTGGTGGCTATAGCTTCGCAGCACTACGAGCATGGGCTTCACTCTCCCTTTACACCTGTAAGTTCGTCAGAATTGACCTGTTCCCATCTCATTAAGTCTTGTAAAACCCCGCTGTCATCAGCTCACATCAGTTCATCAATAGATGCTCAAACTGTCGTCATACTCACAACATCCATCGCCAGGTACAATATACCTTGTAAAGGACTTGAATACCCACATCCTCTTGCACCGTCAAAGATAGCCAGATGTCATCACCTCCACAACAACGCCGAATGTCAGTCGAATATCAGCGTCGCTCATAGCACATATGTCGAGCATTGATATCATCAACATACAATGCAGTACGTGAGTCATTCTCTTGCCACTATTTAGATACGGCGTCGACAGAACTATGCAAGTGGTGTGTTGTATCCTTCTTCTACTTTGGCTCATTCGACTCAAGCCTGTAAGCTGGTAATGTTATATCAGCTATTCTCAAGTTTCTTCGGTCAAAAGCAGCTCTGTCTGGGACTCCACATTCTGCTGATTGTACTCTACGCAACTCTTGTGGTCGTAGCCTTCCAACACTACGAGCATGGGCTCAACTTCCCATTTTCGCCTACTGGGCAGACCACAATGTCCGTTATGGTATCCGTGATAACCCAAACATTCAGCACTGTAAGTAGTGACAGGGATATAAACATAAATTTTGAATTGCACAAGCTGACCGGCGTACTCTATAGCTTTACCTCGCGATGCTCGTCCTACTCACCCAAAGACTCGCCCTCATCCGTGATCTCCATACTCGCCAAACCCTCACCGCCATACATGACAAGGCTTCCGCATGGCTTGGTCTGGGCTCATCGCTGTTTGCACTCATGGACCAGATCACTCTGCCTTCCTCAGTTTCCCATGTCGCATTGATCGGGTCGTACCTGGCAGGAATAGCCGTCCTACATGTAACAATCCCCGCGTCCGTGAGTGTCAACACATACAACACAACAATACCTACACAACAGACAACCCAACTTGCCAGACCTCTCACCTCTCCCCATTCGGTGTAAGTACCCTCCCCCATTATCTATTGATAAGCATTTGATCAGTGCCAAAACACAGGGACTTAGCAGAGTCGTATGACATTCTCAGTGTTTACAATCAATTCCCACAGATTGGATTACAGGACAATGTGATTTACGATGTCTTGCCTGTCATACCGATGGCGATTGGAAACACAACAGTTAACGCAACGGTCTTTGATGCGCACTGCGGGGGGTTGAATTCAGAATTCAGTCTCCAATCGTATGTCGGCGAGCTCCGTGGCACTAGCAGCTTCAAGTACCAGTGGGCGTTCGCATCGTTCGCAGCCAATGCATCGGCGTCACGGTCGCATCCCGGAATAAACATTTTCACGGAAATTCTCGGTGCGTGTAAGTACATTACCAATGTGAAGATGGATCTGACGCATAATGGGCACACCTTCAGCTCCTGCAACCTTGACCACATTTGGCCAACCGACGTGGTATGACGGTACTGAGCACCCTACGATTATCCCCGTACTTTCGACGATACCAGTGGTGGATGCTTTTCAGTCAATGAAGGGCATGACAGAAATTAATCCTGGCGTGGCATGGTTCAACTCTACTTGGGATTGGGGCAATGTGTCATTTGCTTATTCTGAAGCGCTAGGTTGGTATATGCTCGGCAGATACGTCTCTGTGACTGATAGTTAAATTTTCTCTGATAGTGAACTCAGTTCAAGTATTCCTTTGCAACATATCTACCACTAATACTACCATCACTGTGTCCACAACCACAAGGCAACCTTACAAGGCCATGCCCGCAAACGTAACGCTCATGGACTCGGACGTGCTATGGAAGGACTGGTCGTTCCAAGATTACCCGACCAGTGTCCAGGACCCATTGAGCGCCGGTGTGAGTCGCTGGGAAAGCTTCGCATTACAATCTATGTAGAACGACGTTCGCGGGATAAAATGAGCTAACCGCCGTCTATTTAGCTCATATCAGTCTTTGACGCAGCCCCACCTCCTACTCGCCTAGCTACTCGCCCAACTGGTCAGCCTTCTGTAGGCTTACTATACAACACAACTAGCTTGCAATTCTACAACACAACAGAACTAGCGGCACTAGACAACCTCATAAAAACTGGGCCCACTACTTACTCTTTGATTGATCAGTATGCTTGCGTTTCTAATTCACCGTGGTCCTGTGCCTCACGGAACTCATGTGTAGATTCCTCATGGACGATTTGAACCACAGCATGACAGCCGTGAACCTTTCCACAGAGTCTCCAAGTATCTTTCTCTCTGACTTCCAGCGCAGTCTGGGGAAGGCCATGGCAGCGCTCGTGTGGTACGGTAAGTGCGAGCATACTATGAGTGAATTGACAATATCACTGATCTAACATTATAGATAGGAATAAGGATCGTTCATCAATCTATTCATACGTAGACTCTACAAACCTGCAGTCCAACGATACGGGCAAAGCTATAGTAGAGGTTCTTACTATCAGACTTCGGCTAAATGTGAGTGCTTTCAGCGACAGTTTGATAGGCAATCGTTCTGACCGCAAATACATAGTTCAACATTATACCTGTGCGTCGCAATACTCATATTTGATCAGTGTCGTGAACATGATCTGACCTGGTTACAGTTAATCATCAGTATGGTAGTTTCGTGTGTGCTATTTGCACTTACCTTTGCATTGTCAGGTCGTCCCAAAGACCAAAAGATTAACAATGACCTAGACTCCGCTGGCATCCTGCAGCTTACATGGCTGCTCGGAAACGAAAGTCGATTCGCTGGAATTCGTCGCCCAGATCGCCAGGAGTTACGTCGGGCTGGACTGTTTGATGTGCAGATAAGCACATGGGCTGAGCACAGGACTCGTCAAGATTCGAGCGAGTATGAAAGCTCGGAGCTGACGATGCTGAACGCTTCTCAATCTGAGAGCAACTTTCACTAGCGCGGAAGCAGGGCATTGCTGGCATAGTTGCACTTTTTTTGTATGGCGTTTACCTGTAGGATTTGTTAGCAAGTCTGGTATCAGCACATCCGAGTCGTTGATGACGATATATCAATCATATCCATAAGATCTTGAGACTTTATACACCTAGATACAATATTACAATTTCGCATTCGACCCTACCTCCTTCGTCGTCATAGTGGATGGTCCATCGATTCACCCAACCAGCTTGGCAACCTCAGCGTCGATGGCCTCCGGAGAGGTGGTCGACGCCCAGCGGTGAACGACCTTGCCCTCCTTGTCGATCAAGAACTTCTCAAAGTTCCACTACGAAGTGTCATCATTAGTTTGACGTTTCGAATGGAGAGGGAAAAGGATGGATGCGAACCTTGATGCGGGTGAGACCAAGGAGACCAGACTTCTGGTCCTTGAGGTACTTGTACACCTCGTTCGTGTGGTCACCGTTGACGTCCGACTTCTTCATGAGAGGGAAGTTTACGCCGTGGTTGCGCTCACAGAATGTGGCGATCTCATCGTCTGTGCCAGGCTCTTGACCACCGAACTATATTCCAAGGGGAGAAAAATGTGCTCATGGTTTAGTATGTGTGTAGAGTGTGAGAAAAGAGAGAGACGCACCTGGTTGCAGGGGAATCCGAGAATGACAAAGTCCTTCTCCTTGTACTTATCGTACAGAGCCTGGAGGCCCTTATATTGCGGTGTGAATCCACTAGGAACGGATGTCTCACTTTAGAGAGCAGATTCACAGCGACGAATGTCAAGAATTACGACGTACCACTTTGATGCAACATTCACGATCAGAACGACCTTTCCCCTCAGCTGCTCAAAGTCGAACACCTGACCGTTTGGCAATTCGGTCTTCAACTTGTAGAAATCAGACATCTTGCGTGCTGAGCTAGAGAAACTTCGGGTTTGTGGATGTAGATGTTGTTGAGAATGAGATGTAGAGATAACTGGAGCGGACAAGAGGCTATATAGTCGTTGCGCAGACGATAGAGAACGTGACGAAGATGGTGGTCTGACAGAGACACAGACGCGTCCGGGCTCGGATATGGGAAAAGCAGCAGTCCGACGGGAGCAAAGACTGGTTGTCGACCTGAGAGTGTGATACAATTGATTTTCCAGAGCACGCATGGCGAAAACAAACACAGCCTCAGGCGTTCCTGCTCAGCTCAGCAATGCACTTGGGAGAACGTGACCGGGAGTTCCGGCTATGTTTTATCTGGGCTCTCGAACTTGGCCTGAGACGAGAGAACTGGAAGATGTGTGTACGTAGCAACGTGTACAGTAAACAGCGATGAGCTTCCCGCAGTAATCAGACGGCCCGAACATGTGAATATCTCAGATAGCCTCTCGCTTAGATAAAGGAGATCTACTGCATCCCCGACCTGTCAGGAAAATTCATGATTGTGACGCTCACTGGTTAAACAAAACTTACTCTAACTGGAAAACTACTAGAATGACAGAACTCGTGTCACCTCCATACCCTCTCTGACCACTTTCTTCATCCTCTTCCGTAATCTCCGATATTGCGGTAAACTCAAATCGAACTCCAATCCCCGCAAAACCGTCTGATAGGCCTGGGACTTAGATGAGAGCACGCTGTGAAAGGCGTGGGTACCGAGCCTGCAACATATGAGAATCATAGTCATGAGCACATGGAACGCTAGAACGCAGCAGATGTGATGCGCCGGCAGGATGGCTGACTCACCAGAGAACCACAGCCTTCGTGACTTCGCACTTGCCTCCGGACGCCTTGGCCACTTTATTCGTCGCCTTGTTACGCATGCTCGAGTAAGCGTACCTAACCATCTGACGAATTGTACCTGCGGAATACGATGCGTCGTAAGATTTGGCTGGTAAGACATATCCATATGGGTACGTCCGACGTACTCGTCAAGAAGGCAGAACGGTTCCGCACGTCAAACTTCCAACTTCGTAGGTAGTAGTGCATCTTCATCGCGGTGACCAGAAAGTTCTCATAGATGTTCTTATATGTCATGTGAGTCGAGTTCAACGCTGGGTCAGTGAAGATAATGTGGCTCTTCGACTTCGCTAGTCTACACCTTGGTGAGTTCGAAAAGCATCAGCGGTAAACGAAGGCATGCTTACTGTAACATCTTCTGCACGAACGACGCGCCCGGTTTGCGGCCAAAGTCGACCGTCAGAGAGTCTTGTAAGTCTATAATGCAGCCCTCGGTCAGAAAATCGCCATCGGTCGCTCGATGAGTTACTGACAAGTCTCATTGAACCTTGAATAGTCGATGGACACAGACAAGTCTGCCATGTCGATCTTGAAACCGCACCACGGAAATGCTACAATTCATCAGCCCAGAACAAGCTCCTCACATAGCATAAAGCGTACCACTTTGAGTGAGATCGACAACGTTAGGCATCGACTCGTCCTCGAAGTTGGTCAGAGTCTTGTCTTGCGAGATGAAGCATCCATACTCGGGATGACCTATAGCCCACTTTCGTTGAGAAGAGCGTAACTTGAACGATTGAGGCGACATACCTTGGTTCATGACCGTCAAGAACTTCTTCGCCTGTTCCAGGTCAGTCGTAATAAACATATAATCGTCAATCAGCCTCATTAGAACCTATCTCCAATTGATCAGCCAGAGTCCACATGTCATCGTCGAGCGCATGAAGAGTACGACGTACACTTTGCTCATTATCAGTGAAAACCAACTTCTTTCTCTCCAAATCCCCGTAGAAGAACGAGCACAGGAGCGAAGATAGAATTGAGCCTTGAGGTATACCCACGACCTGCCGATAATAGCCATCCCCAATCTGGACCGTACATCAGAACCATGAATGGAGTACACAGAAAGACAAAGACCATACCTTGACGATGTTATCCGTGATATGCTGCTCAAGCAACTGAAGAATCTCCCTTCTTCTCGTCGACGGGTACAGCACCTGATCCGAAAAAACTGTATCCCGTAGCGTCCCAGCGAGCTGATGAGCTGTCCGCATGAAATGCGGTTGGTCATCTATCGTAGTGTTGAAAAGTCAGAACTACCTCAATCTATAGTTCCGATGGAGGGGTACGTACCGCCTGGCATCCCGGTTTTGACGAAGTTGCGTCTGATCTTCCCGGTGGCAGAGATCACTTCGCCATGTCGCTGGATAGAGTACTCATCCTCGGAGATGATCTCTTTGAGAATCTCGAGGAGTTTTGTTTGCTCTATCGTGTCGAAGCACGTCTGCACGTCAACCTTTACGAAATACAGTTTCGGTCTATCATTCGTGGTGAGTCGCTCTTTGCCAATGCAGACGATGAAAAAGCATAGACATACAAGGTCCCATCTGGCTTATCCTTCAGGAGCTTCACCTTGAACTCCTTTAACTTCGCGTAGATCTCGTTCTGCCCAAACACGGACGCGCCAAGCAGGTGTTTCTGTGATTCCTTCTCGTACGTCAGGATGTGAAAGGCAGCACTCATGATCTGGTTGATCGATTGTGCGTATTGACCGTATGCCTTTGAATAGCAGAGTGAATGAGCCGCATGGCAAGGGTAATGAGATGGAAGACGTACAGCTCCTGACGCTTTCTTCCGCTTCAAATTGACTATCGGTCGCACACCTGTCTCCTTTGGTAGAAGTCGGACGAAAGAGAACCCGAGTCGACGCTGACGGAGGATCTCTTCTGCATCTTGCTACAGCCCTGCACTTGAGCACTACAACGGCTTCATGTAAGAGAGAACAACCGTACCTTTGTAAGACGTTGAAAAGTGTTCGTACACAGTCGTTGCACCAGCGGTTTACAAAGCGTATCCCAATCGTCTTGTCGGAAGTATAGAACCTTATTCCTGAACGCGCCCGATTCCGTAACATAGAAATTCGTCTACATAATTGGGTTGTCGCTCAAATGAGAATATGATGGCGAGAAGGGATGGACATACCCGTATCAGTGGAATCAAGAACGAGTCAAAGTACCAGAGCAAGAACTCTTGCAACAGCTCTAGCCGCTTCAGAGAATCGCTGACTGATACTCTACTCTGCTTCTGAGCACCAGGCGTATTGGGCATGAGCCATTCGCAATCGGATGTTCGGAAGCCTTGGAGGATCGTGTGCAGTGTGAAGGTCTCGTATCGTCGCATGGAGATAAAATTCCTGATACCTGGTGAGGTAGATCAGATCGCGCGACAGATAAATAATGGATGAGGCTGTACTGACGACTTGTCACCAGCTTCAAATTGTACTTTGACCCCCAGAAAGACATCGGTATCACGGTCTTCGTCACTGCTACAACAAACCGGAAGACCTAATGTATCATAGCCAGCTTGGTTTAAAATCAAATATTTTATGGCACAAGTGGACTTACCTCCGCATACGAACACATAAACTCAGCAAAACGAGGTTTGTTCTTCACCTGTGCCGCGGCGAGATTGGCCATACTTCTACCGCGACCAGAACCAACAGAGCTCAGAAGTGGTGGACGGGCTTGAGAGTAGAGCACGGTGGAGTTCTCCGCCATCATCTCCTGTGAGAATTGGATCAGCAATTGGTATGCACATGCTTGAACGGTGCCTACCAGAATGACGGTTTCATCGAGTGTGTCTTTGACATTGGCCCCAATCTATGGTTCCATCAGTATGAAGTGCGAGGGCTTGTTACTCGTCCAGTTCTCACCTTTGACGGACAGAGCCGCTTTAATAAGGGCTTATACCCACATTTACTATGCCTCCACAAAATTTTGTCCAGGAGATCAAGTGCCGGCTTCACTCGTTTGGGTGTCTTACAGCTACCAAGGGTCTATAAACATAATATAAGTTATTCAAGACGCTTTAGGTTATTGTTAGCTAACGCGCCTTTATTTGCGCCTCACGGTCGCTATGCTCAATACTATGGCTGTTCCCGTTGTTCTCAAACGCATTAGGTAGACTATACTGCCGAGGGAATACATGCTTCGACAGATGCCTCGCCGCTGCCTCGCTCTTCCGCGGGTCTGGGCGGACGGGTATTCGTGAGCCATGTTGAGACGGGGCAAGCTGGTTGAGCACGTCTAAATCGAACCACAGTCAGGACTCAATAACATTAAGCTTTGATTGGCAAACCCTCACGTCGTGTTGGAAACCCGAATGCTATGTGATTGGTCCGTGAAACTCGATCTGGCCGGCGGTAGAATACTCGAAGGCGGGAGATGCTGATCTGCACCGGACTGTTTGTTGTTTGATTAATGCAGAGCCAAGGGGTAGTAAACACTAGTACGGTACCTTCTTTGAGAGGCGAGAGGCTTGTTCGCTGGACCGTTCTCCCCACCAGATAGTGCTGTTCGAGCTCGTTTGCGAGGGGGCTCGTCGGGATGGATGTCCTGGTCTTTTCTCTTTCCCGCAGGACACTGGGAAGAACTGTCCGTTTCCATGGCCGTTGGACGGGTCCTGACAGATGCTTCCACGGGTACTGGGAGCTCAACGATAGGTTCACCAGTGACCTGGCAAAGACAGTCGTTGGGGAGTGCAATGAAGATCGAGGTCTCAGTCAAAAGGTGCAGAGTTATATCTACGCCCAGTCTACTAATATGTCAGCCAGGGAAAAGGACCAAAAATCAAGCTGCGGACCTCTCATATAAAGTATTCCATTCCGGAAGCTGAAAAACTGTGATGGTCGTGTTAATAAAGAAGTTCACTAGGCTGGGGCCACCGGCGCCTTTGATTGAGCCGCCCTACATAAATCATGTTCTCAAATTCCTCCGCTGACAGTTTCATGATATAAGAGCTTACCAGCCTATAGCCTGCTGTCAGAATGTTCTTCGTAGACGACTTTGCTTTGAGCAAATTAATCTGCCCTCGTTCGACAACCTGGGAATCGTTTCGGTGATGAGCGCGTAGAAGGATGACAAAGACGAATGTACCTCTCGCAGATGGCCAACTGGCGGAGCTATTTGCAGATCCTTACATTTGTTATCGCTAAAACACGTAGCAACAACTGTCTCTTCCAAGAACTTGCGATACTTTAACGTGTCAGTTTCGTGTGTGAGCGTGTCTCGGCGTGTCGCGTCACCGCCGTGGCCGACAAGACTTGCGACATAGTCTTTCAGCCTCTTCACCGTTGGATAATAAGCAGATAGAATTCCATCTGTTACTCGCAATGTTCCAGAGTCCATAGCTGCTGCGCCATCAGCGTGATGAGCGCAACGATGGGAAATTCACTTGGTGAGTGGGAAGAGACAGGTGTGTGACGTGACCCACGCGTACGGCCACAGCGTGTGACGAATCGCGTTCACCACATCACGCGCACGCGTCACGCTTGCAGTCACGATAACAGTCACCAATGATTTCGCCCTAAAGTCCAAGAAACAAGTCATATACATGGTTCAAAACATGGAAAGCAATTTGATAGTTTATACAACAAATAGATTTGAATCACGGGTCGGGTTTCAGACTATGAGCTCGATTCTTCGGTGGACTTCGCGCTCTTGTCGCGATTCAAGAAGCCTACGCACAAACATATATGTCAACTTGGAGAGTATCGCCTAACAAGGATATACATACCCTTAAACCTTTTGTTGTACTCCTTCTCACGAACCTTTTCGGCAGCCCGCAATCGGGTCAGCTCTGCCTGGATGATAGGAGCATCTATATTCATCGCAAGGTGAGTGAATGATGGTGACTAAAGCACATCAGCACACCTGGAGGGTCCTCCTTCAAGAGCTCCGTCAGCATGGCCTCTGCTTTTTCAAAGTAACCAAGCTCTCCCAAGGCCTTCGCCTTTCTGAAGAGAGCCTTGGAGTTCTTTGAATTCTTTGCAAGGGCCTAGCCATAGAGGTGAGCATTGAATTACGGATATCATGGTATTTGGTGTACCTTGTCAGCCGTCTCAACTGCACGCTTCCAGTTATTTTTCTTGATATGACAAGCGGCCATATTAGAATAAATCTTCTCAAGGAGCTCGTCCGCCTGTAGATGATGATCAGCTTAGGACTACGATCGAACAGCCAGGCCACATTCACCTCCGTCTTCGGTTTCGCCTCCGCAGATTCATCTACGACGTCTCCACCTTTGTCTCTAGCCATTGCAGATTCCACATTCCTTGAAATGCCAGTTCAGATGGTCATCTCAAACTAATGGTATCAACGCTACGCACTTTGTAATGCCATTGAGGTACATCAATGCCTACAGAAGAAGATCGGTAAGGTTTTTCAAGGCAATAGACAAACAGAACATACCTCATGGTATGACCTAAGAGCTATTAGAACGAAGCATAATGTATGAGTCGTCATCAAGTATCCCTAGACGGAACATTGCTAACGGGGTGGCGGACCATACCATTCACGACCTCTCCCTTCTTGAACGCCTCATCAGCGACGTCTTTCTTCTGCTTCGCTGTAGCGATCTTCGCTTCTGTGTCCATTTATGTCCAATTACTTCAACGAGATATGAGAGGGATGTAGAAGTGGAAAGGATGAATGAGTGGCAATAAAGTCGCGGTACAAATACAAGATCTGAGCGCCAGATGTAATTGGCTGAGCCTCAGAGGACGCTCGCCGCGGCGTCTAAATACACTCACCTTCGACAACTCCCGAACCATCAACACCGACGTCGAGAGCGGCAGGCCCACCTACTCACATCCAACCCACCAGCCATGTCGTTACTCACAAACATCCTCGGGTTCTCTCTCTTCGGTCTGGCTGCTCGTTTCGGCCAGCTCGGCATCCAAAAGCGTAACTTCTTCGACAGTGAGTCCTTGTTCTCACTTCACAAGTCGTGCGGTTATAATGGAGACATAATGTTGCGAATAGATCCCGGAGGGCACGCCATTGCTATGGGAGTGTTCGGATACGTGGGCTACTGGGCACACAAGTGGGACGAGCGGGCGGGAGAGTTGTTGGCTGCGAAGCGTGCGCAGATAGCGGCGCACAGACAGCAGGAGCAGCAGGCTGCTGCGTCGTCGGAAGCTTAGACATACTTTGTGAGCTTCTCTACATTATTCAGCCTGGTTCATCTTCTGAATGCTTCCTAGTTTTATTGCTTTCAATGACATGACCATTTAGGCAACTCTTGTGCGAGACGTATTCGGCTGGAGACGGACACACGCTGTGCTGCATTCATATTCGCACAACAATCGTGAATCGATTCGTATACCCTGCCAGCAGTCCATGACCGCAGCAACCAAGCGGGACCGTTGAGCTCTCATCTACGAAAAAAACAAGCATTGTGCAGTGCGCGCTCCCCGAAGATCGAGCCTTTCGGACAGCCAGCGGTACTTATGCACGGCATGAAGGGTATCTCAGACAATTACACCAGGCTGCTACTAAGTAGCCAGGCAACGTGCGCGGACTACGTCTGAGGGCGAACATTTCGCCAGCCGGAGGTATGTTCTGTACGAAGGGAGGCTCAGAAGATGCTTTGCCGTCTGAGTCTGGCTCGAGTTCTTCTCGAGGATGCGGTGTATATGCCGTTGCGTCGAATTATACAGGATGATTCAGCGTATTTATTTAACTGCGTCTGAACCTTCGCTCGTAATATCCAACTACAAATGAGCAGCTACATTTCCCGTAATAGCGTTGCAGAGTTTTGCTTAGCTTTGCTCTTCCGAGTACTTACTGTAGGTCTCGATCACACCGCACACACACCATCGTATATTTTACAGGAAAATACCATTCCAACCATACAGGTACAGAACTAGTACATTCCGACAGTATTCAAAATTCAATTTCTATGACACAAGCAAGAAGGAGCGAAAGGCACTGTTGGATCAACAACGAAGTGAGTGGGTGAGTGAGTGAAACAAGCAAGCAAAAAAGTATAGCACAAGAGAGTGGATGGTGAGAGTTAAGCAAGCAATGAAGAAAGGAGTGGTGGGATACGTACACGAGTGCTTCGCACGCGAAGGACTCTTAAAATGAGAGGTGGTGGATGAGAGAGTGGTAGAGTGTAAAGGAATGTGTAGTGTTACTCGCTCAGGCGAGCAAAGTTGGAAAGTAATGCTGGGGTGGGGTGGGGTTGACCATGGGGGGTGGTCGATTGGGGGGTGTGGGGTTGTGGCGAGGGGGTAGGGGTTGAGGTTGGGGGCCTCGGTAGTGGGGGGCTACAGAGGTGAAATTGAGGGTAAGGGGGTTTCAGTAGTGGGGGGCTACCGATTTCCAAAACACGAAACACGAAACACAATACAGAATATACAAGGATGGTGGTACAACGGCATAAGCCGTGTTATAAGGAGTGTGGCGACTGACGCACAGTCGAAGAGAGATATAGCAAGAGAGGAGAGAGAAACAGAGGGGTGAGAAAAAGAGAAAAAGAAAAGAAACCTTGTTATAAGACATTTTACATTCCGGTGAGGGAGAAACCAAGGACCGACGAGGAGACGTCGGTCTATCCAGGAGGGAACCAGGAACCAGGGAACCAAAATTCGGAAATTTGAACACGAAAGAGAGTTGGCCAGAAAGCGGCGGTGAAGCAATATTGAAAGCACAAGAATCTTGAATGAGTGGAAATGCCGGTAGGGGGGAATCGAAAGAACAGGGTAAGTGGAAATCCTATATGACAGCGAAGGTATAGATGGTCGAAATTATCGTCTCTTGATGATTGATTGATCAGTGAAGTTGGATGTTGAAGATGAAGATGAAGCAGATGCGATGAAATACGAATGACGATTTACCGGCCAGATGTCGAACACGGAAGTCGAAACGAGATATTGATGATGGATGAATGAATGGCGAATGATAATCCATAAGTCCGGCGAGCACTTGTTACCTCGAAAGCTTGATGGAGAGGAACGTGACAGAGCCGACGTGAGTAGATGTACACGCCGACTCCGCTAGTGCATTTGGAAGGCACTATCGAGTCCGAGTCCAGAAGCACCATGGCTCTCTTCCTGAGGCGCAGTAAGGTTCCCGAAGGAGATCTTGCGTGCGAGAGAGGCCCTGGGAAGAGGAGCCGTGCGACGAGTGCGACGCGGAGCCGAAGTGGACTGAGGGGTAACGGGAGGGATTTCGGTGATGTTGTAGGGGCTGACAGCCATTGGGGAGTGAACGGGAGTGTCGATCGGTTGGTAGATATCATGACGGGAGCCACGAACTCTGTGAGATGCGCGGACGACAGCAGGAGGCTCTACATTGGGCTGGGGAGCAGGTAGCTCTCCGCCCAAGATGCTAGGGTTGCGCTGCAGAGACGCCTTAGGGCGAGAGGATGGGGCTCCATCCGCGGTGCTGAGAGTGGAGGCCGCCTTGACACGTTTGGTTGTGGTACTGCTGGGGACCTTCGGCCGAACTGTCTGTGAGCCAGTAGACGGAAGAGTCCTGGATTGAGCAGCAATAGGGGAAGCCGGGGCCGGAGACGATATCTTCCTGCGAGCCCGCTTTGCCTTTCGACTCCGCATCTTCTCTTCCTCATCAGAAGAGGTGGCATCCGAAGCTTTGGCATCAAAGTCAATGCTCATGGCGACGGATTCCAAGCTATTGCGAGAGCTGCCAAACGAAGGTGCACGTTTCAGCCCACGGGGCAGGCAGGATCCAGCGAATGTATCGGAGCGTCTGATGCGTCGTACTGCCATCAAAATGGGCTGATCAGATGCAGTACTCGACATTGACGAGGTGGACCTTCTGTCCCCAGCATGGAAAGCGGAGAGGCCAGAGTTCAGTGTAGAAGAGCTGGGAGTCGACGGGTTGAGAGACAAAGGTCGTCGCGTCGGCGAAGGAGATCGGGCGTGCGATTTGAGAGGGCTTGTCAGTAGACGGTCCGTCTTTTGGAGACGGCGAGAGAGGCTACGGAGACGATGAGCCGCCGACTGACACCAACAAAAGGCTACTTACCGAGTGATATTGGCATTATCTTTCGGGGGCTTAATGAAGTCCATGCTAGACTGTCTACGCATTGGGCGTTTAGGAGCGATGTTGGTGGTCGCCTGAAGAGGGACGTCGGAGCCGTCTCCCTCCTCGGCGATGGTATCGCTACCAGAGCCAGAAACATCGCGAGACTCGCGAGCACGTACACGACCAAGTTCGATGAGCTTTGCGCGTGTTGCGCGGATAGAGTGCGGCCAATCTTCGCCTTTGGCCTCCAAGACGCGTCGAGCGATCTTATCAAGCAGGTTAGAGGGTAGTACTGAGCCGATGAATGGCGTCAAAAGGTGAGCAGGTAGGCTGTCGAGAGTCTAGCGGTCATTTGGTACCAGCAGGAGGGCACAAACGCGTCGATTAGTGCCCTGGTTGAGGACAGGACGACATGACGCGACTTACTCTGTTGAGAAAGCGTATCTGCTCTGGCTTCCACTCGAGTTCCATGTCCTCCGCGCCGTCAAAGTTTGAGCTGTTCCAACTGTCAGTGCTGTAACGATTCTTGTTGACTGTGAAGAGAGGGAGTGGTTCAGCGCGTTTGGTGGGCGTGTGGGGGGCAGATCCGGAGGAAAGCAGAGCGTTTATTTCGCGAGCGGGGAGAGCCAGAGCAGGGAGCGGCGCGACAGCCACGGAAGGCCGTCTGTGCATAATTGTCCTTTGAAGATGAAGCGAGCGACGTGGAGAACAGACGACTGGTAGAGTAGAGGACAACAATGGGAGAGAGCAAGCCAGACACAGGCGCCAAACCTTGCCCAAAATCAGAAACAATCGCACACGTGTGGCGATTTAGGGCAGGCTCCTCCGTGCTTTGAAACGGCGCCCCAACGAGGCCTCTGCAGCCACCGACGCGTCGGGCAACGCAATCAACGCGACCGCCGTCGTAGTTCCTGTTCACCGACGCGTCAAACACCGCGTTGTCGAACATAACGATAGTTGACTCGCCTGGCCCCTGTCTGAAAGCTCAGTGTCCTGTCCCCACGTAGTACGCTTCACTTTCCAGAACCGTAAATTTGCCCACTGGCAGCCTGAGCAGACTCGGATGAAGCGATTATCGTACAAGGACTTTGCGACGACTTCGTGAGGGGCAGTCAATCGCATGAGGGTACGATCGTTCAGAAGGGTGTCTGAGAGAACATGGTGGTTACGAACGTAGCGTAGGGGTAAATCAAGCAGATGATATTGCTCGGACGAGTATGGTAGGCATCGTGCATATGTTGGCTTGTCGTGTGAGCACATAGTCAAGTCATAGTCAACGTCACTGGTCATATCTATCCGTTCCGTAACAAATCATTTCAGCGCGGTGCCAGTGTAAGTGATACACACAACACGGTATCAGTTACACTACACTAGTGTCCATGTTGTCGCTATTGCACCTATAAAATTCAGGAAAATTCTACGAACTACATAGTAGAACTTCAGAACCCGAGTATCTGCTTAGTATGCTGTCTATCAAACAACAAAACATGGATACAAGCATACAGAGAGTTGAAGAACTAAGAATTGCAAGAAAGGGCACGATTGTCCCTACTGATTATACATATGGATCCGGATAGTTTCTAATGTTGTACTGTACTACTTAGTAGAGGGCGAGTCGCGACGTACACGCGTGAGCTGCAAGAAGGCCTTCACCATAACAGCAGTATAGACAGCAATAATGACGACAGCGAACGCCACCATCGCCGCTGATAGGAGTTGAAGGTTCTTGTCGTCAGGACTTTCAAGAGATAGCTCGAGTCTGTCACCTGCTAGGTGTACAGCACGGTACGCAACAAAGGCAAAGGTTGACCTAAACACTTGCTGTCAGCTTCCGTGTCAACCGACACAACGTATCGTGACTCACAGAACAAGTAAACCCTTTGGCGCGCCAAAGACTCGCGAAGCTGTGTCAGGGGAGACACCGATTACTCGCTAGCATATGCATGTCGTATAAATGGTCAGCGCGATATCAGTGCGGGCAACGTTCTACCGCTGACCTCGTAGAACGCTGCCATATTCCTCGGCGAGCATGCAATAAGTGCAAGCGAATTTGTGAACAGGTGAATGGTAAACATGCACGCGAGGGCACCGCTTGCGCTAACCACTCCGAGGGCCTGAGGCAGAAGACGTACGCCTAACATCTGGGCGTCGATATGGATGTGGACCACAACGGCACTACATGAGAGGTCTATAAGTTATAACATGCCCTATGAATAATATGGAGATTGCTTACATTAGGAGGGCTAGGGCACAATACTGATAGTTCATCGTGCCTTCCGCATATCTTCTAAGTGCTGACTGTATGGTTGCGGGATCGCATATGAGTCCAGGTATTGCGTCCCCAGCGGAGAATGGGAACAACAGGATGAGGAGAACGCAGAGGATAAACGTTATGATAGTGGCTACACGAGCGAGGATCGTGAACCACTGGAAGTCGTGCTCGTCGTACATAAGAGTCAGCATTGTCTATGCGGGGAGTAAGCGTCAGAGGAAGTCTTCAGGGTAGTTGGTAACCACGTACTGTGTTTGCCATAAGTGGGAATATAATGGATGAGGGGTTATAAGGGGTCCTCACCTCTACGGTAGGGAAAGGAAGGCTTGAGGGGTCAGCCTGAGGGTGGTGTTAAGTATTAGAGACTCAACTGTAGAACGTTCGTTCGGATGTAATCTTCGCTCACCAAGAATAGTAAACCATCACCT
>JAXQIY010000120.1:0-11824 GCA_037041695.1 Irpex sp. PG99-01B2
AGGATGGACGTAAAAGCGGTGGCACCGAAGATATAGGTGAGTGCTTTGCGACGACTTCGTGGAATGAGATGTAGTGCGCGCGAAACTGCCATGATATTGGTGTACTGCAATGTATGGAAATTACTGTTAGCGAGATAGTATTGCCAGAGAGGCGAGGAGAAATGCAAAGAGCGGACACTCACAATAGACTCAGCAGCTCATTATACGGCACCAAGCAATCCGCTGTCGTTGTCGTGAGTAGCGGTGGGTGGTTGTTGAGAGCAAGGAATTGGCTCACTGCAAACAGTGGCGCCCCCTCCTTCAGGTCCAAGCCGGAGACTTCCGTGCGGCCAATAGCAGTTGGCGCTTTGCAACTTTACTGTCTATCGTTCTCTCGTTCACTCTCGCGGTCTCTACGCTTTCTTTCGCAGCCAACATGGGACCAAAACCAAATGCAAGGATCCTCAGAGACATCTCAGCCCGTGAGATGGTCAAGCAAAACGAGGTCGCCAGACGCGCATACCTCTACGTTGCACGCAACCAGGCTTTGCCGCCCCAAGTACGCTATCAGGCTCAGCTGCAGCTGAACAACTTCCATCTCAGGACGCGGCCGTCGTGTGTGCGGAACAGATGTACAGAGTCTGGCAAGGGCAGGGGTATCATCAATGAGTTTGGGCTATGCAGAGTGAGTGTTTGTGTTTGAATGTGCAGGGAAAGGAGGTACGAGTAACGTGGATTTGTGTGTTTGTAGTTCCAGTTCCGACAGAAAGCGTTGGCCGGAGAGCTACCTGGTGTGAAGAAGGCATCTTGGTAGGGTCTTACATTAGGTTTGTGCTCAAATCATAACCATCCAGTGTCCGTTCTAATGTGCGTAACATGCATATGAAGTGTTTGTATTCTGCATTTCTTGCTAGCCATACACTGCTATGTATTCTATATTCACCATAATAGCCCTGAATCTCCCTGCATAAGGTGCCCTTACCTCATCACGTTGTCACTGAACCTCCGTCACAGAGCTGCTGGTGGTGCACGTGCGAACATATGACTTCGACACAGAAGCACACTCGCCGTATATTTGTCCCGTCGCCTCTCAGCCACTCAACATACGAGTCGCTCGCTTCGTGCGCTCCTCCCAGTTCTAAGACGACCAGTCATCGGTGTGCCGAAAGTCGGCTTCCCAAAAGCACACTCTAAATACTGGACTCCTGGGAATAGGGGGTGTCAAAGAAGCTTACAACCTACCACCACGTCATCCAAAATGGGACAACACAGCGACATACAGCTACTTCCTTCGTTCCAAATTCGGATTTGCTGCCTGGATTTCGCGGGTATATAAACCTATTCGTCAGTGCTAATAATCCCCAGGTTGCCCTCGTTTCTCTCCGCCACGAGACCACTCTTGGCTAGTCGAACCCGGTTTGGCAGACTGGGTCGTCGCCTCTCCCAGTAAACTCACAACTACGAACATCCCTATCGAACGCGGTCGAGATTCCGACGACGTGTGCTTGCTGGCTAAAAGCATTTGACTTGCTCTGCGGTCGACGCTGTACCCTAGTCGTGCGAGCTGTCGTTTTGCTCCGGTGAGAATCCCCAACATCTTTCAAGTTGTTATGTCGTAGTTCTGACACGTCCCATCCGAATAGGTTCTCAATCGTAGGATTGAGTCACGCAGCGTTGAGCAGTGGAGCCAGACCTTCACCTACCTTCGAGAGTACACCCTTGCGTTCATGTGAGCCATAACCTTCCACTCCTCGGTCATTACTGACACATTTGGTACATAGTACCGCATCCACTTCACAGCATTGGACCATGCCAACTGGAAGAGAGAACGCTGGATGACGTTCTTTCGGCGGGCTTCCAGAGTCTTGGTGGTCCTTCATCCTCCCCAGGGTGTATTGGTGTGAACGCATTGGTATGTGGTTTTTGCTGGTCCACGTCTAGTCCATCTCACAATTTGCGCATTTAGATCCGAATCTACCCTCCCCGAGTTTACTGGATTCGGCGTGGAGGACTATAGGAGTGGGATGGAGAGGAGTGGTCATTAGGAAGGCCTCACGGTTTGGACCTTTTTTTACCAAACAACAAAATATGACGCAAAGAGAAGGAGAGTTGGAGGTGCGCGGATTTGCAGCGGGTATCCTTCGCGGGTTTGTGTAGACCACAAGCTCCTACGAGTAGTGGGAGTTCGATCGTGGTCAGCACTTGGCCCCCAACTGACTGTTGTCCGAGTGCAGTTAGACGATGGAGGAGAATGGCCGTATTGGGTAGTGATTTACCCTTTGATTTTCGTTGTAAATCTTTGGCATACGGGCCTGGGCCTTGCGTAGTACTCGAATGAACCTTTTCGTCTTCACAATTGAGAGATGAGCGACGTGAATTCCCTCCTACCGCTGCGGTACTCGAAGGGCATGGGAGGCAAACGAGACGGTCCTCTCATGATTCAGTCGTTATTGAATACGGTGCTCGCCACGGATATATAGGCGATGATAGAGTTACAAATAATGTACAGTCTACTCTGTGTGATGTATTGTAAGTCCCGAATACGACATATCTACGACGAGGGTTACATTTTATATGAGATGGCCGTGTTGGCTCGTTACACTGTGTCTTCTGAGCCTGAACTCGCGCCGGAATTCGCTCTTTTGCGATATGCTTCTTCCTGCTCTTCGTGTGAACCTCTGCGAGTGAAAAAGCCACGGCATGATGGATTAGTTCACGACGAACAGAGAGCGGATCCCGGAAAGATGGACGCACGGCAGAGGATTCTCCTGTATAGGTATACAGCAAAGAAGACATAAGACATTGAAGATCGCTTGGCAGATGAATACGACGCGGAGTGCGTCTGCGTATGAGTTTACGGCCGCGCGTTGTAGGTCATGAGGAAGTGACGGAATTATAGTCGTCGAATGTCTGTGGGCGAAAGCATTGGTTAGGGTGAGTAGTCAAAATGGGAGGACGGATGAATGTACCGGATGCTTTCGATAATCTTCAGTTCAGAAAAGGCGGGGTATTGACGGTAAGTAGGACGTCATAAAAAGCACTGATCGGGAAACACAAACTTCTATGGCGTCCGGCCCTGTTATACGTTCCCTTAGCTTGTTCGTTAGCACCGCTTGCAGGAGGGCGCCACTCAGGCTAACCCCTAGAACTTGACCGGAAGTGCGGAAGAGGTATGTTACTATGGACATGATCAGTATTTCTGCTACTTGTTTTCATCAAAGTGGGTAACGTACTCCCAGTGGCCACGGCGATATCTTCTCTGCTCACACTGGCAATCATGGCCTGACAAACGAGTTCAACGTCAGCTGACCGAAATCAACGGACGGGAGATCATAGGGTCAGGGACAGCAGGGACGTACGATGAGTGTGGTGGTAATGACGCTAGCCATGCCGAAACCCTGAGGAACGATGTCGAACCACATATGAACCCATGAGCTGTTCTCGTTCCAAAACGCAACGAGTACGGCGGCGATGACGGTTAGTCCGCAAGAAATGAGGGTAAGGGAGTGCAGTTTGCCTGTGCGACGCATTATCCTACGGGAGACCGAGAAGGGTGGACGGAGATGTCAGTCCCGTGTAGGGCGGGCGGAAAATTCTGTCGAATGAAACACACCATCCGGCGATAACACTCCCCGTGGAGATAGCCACCTAATCCGAATGCCATTGTATGAGCGATGCTACTCGTTTGTCGTCGAGGTCTCTTGGCAAGAGATAACTGAACACACATACCGAATGCGGAAGCAAGTGCATGCCTATCAAAAACAGTTATCAGCAAGAGATAGCCAGAATACTTCGGCCGAATTCGAGGCAACGCAAATACTCTCGAAATTGCGCGAGAAAATGCAAATTATCTCACCAGCATCTGTCGAAGAGGCCAGCCTAACCGCGGAGAAATACTGCACACGACGCGTATCAGTGACCGAAGAGTTCCGTCCGAGTTTGTAAATGCAGAGCAGAGTGGTGAGAGTGGAAGAATACACTAACCAGAGGCACGTTGTAGATCTATTGAGTAGGGTCAGCATTGATAATCAGAATCCCGATATACACGGACGGAAGGTAATCGAGGAAGTCAACGGGAGGGTAAGGGGGTCATCCACGCACCATAGAGAACGCGGCCATGCTTCCAAAGAAATTCGACAATGAGACAGCGAGCGGTGTTCGTTGGGTCACAAGTCGCATAGGCATCACTGGATACGGCGCCCAGCAGGATTCCACGAGAATGAAAAGGATGCACCACACTCCGCTGGCGAGAAGGAGGCCCCAGACGATTGGACTAGACCAGGGAAGTTCTTCCGTAGACTTGAGGCTTAGGCCGAGCAGGAGGCACCCTACGGTGCCGACTAGCGTGAGAGATCCGAAGCCATCGATACGCTGAAGCTTTGCGCGGACTGGCTGGTTTGCGATCTCGTCGGGAAGTTTGATGTTGACCTTCGCAATAACGAGAATGTATGAGAAAAGGAGGACGGGCATCTGCGAGGGAGTGAACACGAGTCGTCAATGGGCGGTGTTTGTGGCATATCAGAGAGATGAGGGCTCACCTGCAGGAGGAAAGCAGAACGCCTGCATGTAGATCAGTGTCTCGTGAGTACCATCGAGCCTCTCATTTGACCAGCAGCACTCACCATCCAAGGGTATCGTTCATCCATCCACCTAGAGGTCCTCCCAATCCGGCACCGAGGCCGAATAGGCTAGAGTTAAGCTTGTAAACTGGACGCCCAGTGGTGTTATCTAAGTTGAATCGCGTACATATTCGTCATTCCCTGGTACAGTCCGCGCTGTCGGCTGTGGCACCTGCTATCAGTACCCTCCAAGATGTTAGTGAAATAGCGTGAGACTCACAGTGGGATGAGATCGGTCACAGCAACGCTCGAAACTGCAGGTATGGTTGAGAATATCATGATGTCATGAGAAATCGCTTGTGCTCACCTGTCATAACCCTGAGATTTCATCCGACATGGATCATGAGCGTCGACACGTGTTGGACTTTGGTTAGCAGCTCACCCTCCTCCTCCCATGCCTGCGATAGCTCGTGCAATAATCAATGAGTCCATGGACGGCGCGAGTCCGCATAATAATGTTCCAGAGCCTGAGAACAACAGCAATGAGCAACATTGTTCTCGAAAAAAGAATTCGAAGAATCTACCAAAAAGCGAAAGGGCTAATAACATGGCACCTTTACGCCCCATAATGTCAGACAATCGCCCTAGATCTTTCGTCAGCATTGGAACCCATTATCCTCGCTGTTTATACGCACCATACAGAGGCGTAAAACAACAGACAGACAACAGATAAGACGTTCCGATGTACGAGGCCCGGTTCGATTCATTAAAGTAGCTCCCTATGGGAGATAATAGTGTCGCAACAATCGTTCCTATAATCGTATTGAAAACCCGGTCTCCTGCATATGAAGGCGAGAAGCTGTACTCACCATCAAGCGCACCAAGGAACACGGCGCTCCACAATCCCGCAAGGACCCAAGCCAGGTCTGCTCGCGAGATTTTGGAGCTGGCTGTGTACTCGGTCTGGGTAGGAGGAATACTTGTGACTGAGTCAGCATCAGTTGCATTGTAAGACTGGAGTGTCTCTTGCGAGTCGAGTAAACGACTCGTCTCCGACGCGGCGTATGGACGTGTACTGGACATGGTAGCCGTGTACGATGTTGAGGCGAAGGAATAGGAGATACGACGAACACGGCAGGTACGTATATATCTCTGCTGTTTCTTTAAGGAACTTGCGCTTGCTCCGCTGCAAATTTGGAGGATCAACGGATTCCTGTGCACGGGTCAGGCAAGCCCCGAAGAAGCCGGTGTCGTTTGAAGATCTGTAAGCTAAGTAATAGGTTGGGCCACAGCAGACGTATACGTCGCAAGTATGGCGGTCAGTAGCTGGTATCAGAGGATCTGGGACACGCGAGCTTGGGCTCGTGGAGGAAAACCTGGAGGGTGGAGAGTTCGGCATTGTAGAGGGACGGGATAAAGCCATTATAACCCTAAGGTTAGCGCCCACTCAGATAAACGCAGATCTACTAAATCTCACGATCTTCCCGAAGGTACCTTGCCGCTTTGTCGCTCTCTTAGAACAGTCTTGCATCACCTTTTCGCCCGGGAAATTTGTGCGAGATGTGACATACGCTGCTGCGACACTCCGACCCTGAGACCTGAGGACATGTTTGAACATGCTTACCCGTTTACTACCGACTGCCTTTGAAGCCAACTTGAAGATGATGGTATTGTTCTCGACGTGTCTTCTTGAGTCCGTTGTTTATCGCTAACGGCAGATGCATGACTGTAAGTAGGATTGTCTCTGATAAAGCAACCAACGCACTGATAACGACATGAAGTGTAGTTACACGTGCAATACGAGCGAGAGATACTACCTCCGATAATGGTCGGAGGAAACATCCTCAATATCAATAATGTTCCTGTTCCTAATTTCATGAGTAAGTAGTCCTTGGTTCACCTCAGTATCGACCTTTCCGACGTCAAAGTTGACGCGGCCCACAGACAGTTGCCTTCAAATGCCCAGGCTATCGACCAGACCTGTCAATAGGCTCAACGTGAATACTACACTCTTCACCGCCGCTCTCGCTCTCGAGAACATATACGGCACCCGTAGGTTTACCGACTAGTTTTATGGCTTATACACAACCCGTGTACGTCGGGTCCTGATCCGTACTGGCGTACTAGTACTCATCCGACCGGGTGACAGCGCTACACGCTGCGCCTCAATTCATGGAGGTTGACCGTGACCGGTGCCTTCGAAAGCAACAGACGCACTTCGTTGTTTCGACGCTCATGTGGCTACATATTGATGAACACTCACAAGCGGTGCCAGTTGCTGTTGTGCTTAACAAACGAGCACAGCAGCTTATGACTCCTGGTCTGGTTTGTGTTCTGTCAATCTCACAAATTTCTGGTTTACGTTGGACTGTTGGCAGAATCCCAGGCTTGGCAGGTGTGTTACCTTGCCAGTTTTCTCTACCCTGCTAAATCACGAATATGCGTAGGTTTCCTGCGCTTGCTTCAGTTTTCTTCCAACCGCTATGTTTCGTCTTGCGTGCTTGTCGGTGATGGGAAATGCAACATCTCGACAAGAGGCTTGTCGGTATAGCCGTTTCAATAGTTTATTCTGCTCGAGAGGGCTACCCTCTGGATAATTCGGCTCACCTCCACGGACAGGGCTCGGCTTCACGCGGTGTTGGTCTGAGAGTTAGTCTCGCCGAAATTCGCGGTCGTCTTTGCGACCACAAGGAAAGTCCACGGGTCTCTAAAGGGTTACGTGCAACGATGCGCATCTCGACCACCGGGGAGTCTCCGCTGTGGCAGAGACATCCTGTGATCCTTTCGGCGTACGTCTGTTTCTAAATACGGCGCGTACTCTCACAGTTCTGACCCAGGCATAGATCGGGCGATAACCTCTGTATTGCTGCCGCAGCTACTAGTACTAGTATTGACAGACTTCTATCCGTGCAGAATGCAGCCAGCTTGAAGAGACATCGAAGACACCACACACTTTTCCCCCTACATTTCACCAAGTAAGTGTTCAGTTATTTTCCTTCTAGCACCTTACGTGCTCCAATCTTCACAGTGAATGTCGTTCATTTCTAGGCTGCAGCTCTAAACATGGTCCAGAAACGATGGCCCGACTCATACCAGTCACGTGTATCCGACATCGGAGATGAGTGAATGAGATCATACAGTGTGTGAGGTCCGTACGTGGTCGGAAGATTGTGCTGGGGCAAAACCAATAATGATTGGCCCAACCAAATCGTTCTCATGGCCCAGGGTGCCCTCGGTCCGCTAATGACCACCGTAGAGCTCTATTCAATCCTGACGCTGGACGTTAGCGGTATGCAAGGAATTATACTGAACGAAATCGATTCTTGTCCAAGCGATATACCGGGTAGTAGACGTCACGGTGAGTAGTATTCTCTGTTCCCTCTCCCAGTGTATGAAAAGCTCCCGCGCGACGATCGAGGGATATCGAGCGAGAGCGAAACATCAACGAGACGCGAAGTATCTACTACCGTGTTGCTTCGACGTTTCCACCTTTGTACGTATACTCTTGCGCCAGAATCACTCAGCCAACACTTACTGACCCATAGCCCCAGGCGGGCTGGTACCAGTCTTCTTTTTGTGGAAGGTCCGACTGAGACTCGGAGGGTCTGTGCGGAAGTGAGTAAGTCCTTTCTCACCAGGAAGTATGTTTTATTGATGGCCCTTGAGCCCGAAGATAGCGGTTTTGTGGATCAGAAACAGAAGTTGTTTATAAACATGGGTGCCGGCTGACGAAGCTGTTTGTCTGGACCCTTGTGTTAAGCGTGCGATTATTCATCAAGATGGAAACGGTTCAGATTGCAATGCAAGGAAATGCGGGACTGTCGATAGCGCGCTGACGATTATTATGCGTCAAGATACGCGTCCCGCAAGAGCGATCGTTGGAGGACAAATGCCGTCTTCCGGCGGGCAAGATTCCGATACTGAAGCTCTCATAATGGCCGTTTGAATCAAATAGTGCGTACATCAGTACCAAAGTCTTAATCCCGATATATACGATGCTTTGCTGAGTACCCCAAGCAGTACCCAGCACTCCTTCCCCCTTTTTCACAAGCGAGCCGTCTTCCGGTCTTATGGTAAACAAATTATACTAAGCTAGATTCACTGTTGACGATGGAAACTGTCTCCAGTTACGGTCGTAAATTCAAGGGTTTATATGGGAATACCAGTGCAAGACAATCGATAACTCGTCACAATTATGATGTACGCAGCTGCTGTGAACCCAACCATCTGGTCGATAGTCATACACAAAGCAACTTTCGTGATCCAAGCGTTGCTTTTTGCAGCATCTCACAATATGACTGCAGAGAGTATACGCAGCCATCATCCTGGATGCTCAGGCTCAGCAACTTCACGAGAAAAAAATCGTCCCAGAAGGCCACAGCGGATTCATCGCATCCCAGTATGTCATACAACTACATGGGCTCTTAGATGGTCGGCGCACATCGTGGACACAGCGAACCATTGATACCTCCTTACATGATGCTGTTGCCTCAACAGGCTCACTCCTCATCTAGCCGTCCTCACAACGTTCATGTGTTACTCACCGACTGCGGTCGGAGCCGGAAATTGACACACTCATACGCGACGTCGCAGCACGGCACATACTTCCCAACTGTGTGTCAAGCATTCTTGCGAAACCGTTTATCGCCGGCTGGTTTATCTCCCTGCCATGCGAGGTCGACCACTACGTCAAGGGAAATCCAAATATGTATTTATACAGACACAGCTTATCTACGATACATACATCGGCTTGCTCTATCCTGTCTATCACCTTTCATCTTGTCTTAGAACTCCGCCGGAGGTGGGCCCGTAACTTGACAGGGCTCATCATCGATGCGGAGAGAGAAGCCTCCTTGTACCACGTACGCCCTGAATACAGGCATGGGTGAACACGGTAACTTCATGCTGTATCACGTCAGCTAATCTCCGCATTGCTATAAACTTTCTTCCGTTGGTGTCCATACTACAGGATGCAGATCCATAGATCGGATTGGTTGAAGGTATCGTGGTCGGTGCGTACTCCCGAACTCTTGCAAAAAGTGTCACCGTCCGCCGGTATATCAAGAGCCAATGTACTGGGATACTGACAGCCAATTGTACTTCCTTTTTGCCGTTCAGAGGAAGGTGGCGTAGATGTCAGTGTGCCTCTGGAAGAAGCACACGGCGCGTGTGATGTGCATGGCGTGTGTGGTATACTCGGTAAACATAGGGAACGTTTCAAACCAGGTCTCTGCTTCTACGTTCCTACACCGAGAGTAGAAGTGTTATGTCTATCATTCGATTCTACCCGCGACATCGGGAACCGGTCGAACTTGTACGACTAGAACTCCCTCGCCACATGCTCTCAATGAGCACGCAACCTTGCCGGGCTGCAAGTACAATCATCGATGCATTGCATGAATTAGGGTAGGGAGACCAGTATACGGGATAAATCATAGTGGAATAGTAAGCAGCAGCAATACGTAGTCTCCTTGTTGATAATGTTGCTGTCTTGGCTAGGCTATGTTGCTCAGTCCCTTAAGACTCCAGGTGCATGTTTACTACTGGCATGCATGATTGTATACATCAGAATAGCCAACTTCAAAGCGAACTACGCTATTCGCCGCGTTTGGAGAACGACGTCAAGCTGTATTTGTACAAAAAGACACACCAGGAGTAATTGCACACAGACACCTCTAATCCTGAGTGAAGTACTAATTAAGGTAAATTATGAGCACATACGACATACGACAACACAAGACATACTCTAAGCACTATGTTGCAAGAGCTCCAACCTGTTATCCGCCAAAGAGGGAGCCTGAGAAATCGAACTATCATATTAGATACCGATAGCAATAAGTAGTAAAATCGAAAGCAAGAAGGGTATATGACATGCACATCTGTGCACGCAGAATATCTATTACCAGGGTATCCGGAATTAATACTTGAGGGTTGCCTTGATAAGATCGGTTTTGTGGCGTTCATATGCTTTGGCGGTACTACAAGAACGACCATCAGTTGGATATCTAAGAGCAAGAAATCGCTACTTACCTGAGTATGGCTGCTGACAGACCTGTGAAGGTCTGAATCTGGGACTTTGCCTTTTTCAAGTTGAACACGTTATACGCTGCATATGAATTACAAAGATCAGCATGGGGAACAATGTAGAACAGAGGCAAGACTAGGGGGACAGGGTGCAACGAATACTCACAGACAAAGATCAGATCCATTATCAACTTCCACCGGCTCATGACAATCCAATGATCCTGCCTCTGTAATCGCGCCAGCTCCTTCGCGTCTAGCGTATTCGCCTTAGGGTTCGATTTTGCTGATGCGTTCAGCATTGACTCGTCGTAGAGTCTTGTCTCAACTAAATTATCTGTCAGTTTCGTTCATAACACAGTGAGCGTTATCTACAGTACCTTGCCTTTGTTGCTCGCTAATCAAATTTCTCTCAACGGCATTCTCCACCAAGTTTATGAGCGTGCTGAAGAACCAGCACCAGTCAGCATAGTACGCTGCGCGCTCTCCACTGCGTTTGCCTATCAAGCCTATTCGCGAGAGTGTGTAAATATCGTCCGACAGTCCGTTTGCGAGTTCGAGGAGGGTTGGCGGTGAGGAATGGAGAAACGTGTGGAGGAAAGGTTTAGGCTTGGACTTGGATGATCGGGAAGTAGAAATGGCTTGATTTTCTGCGTGCTGAGCAAGAATCTCGTCGAGGGGTGAGAGCCAATTGAAGAGAATCAGAAGTTTTCTAGGGGTCGTTGTATGAATGGTGGTAGCCAGAGATAGCGAGCATACGTCATATAACTGACCTTGTGAGAGAGAAGTGAGCTATAGCGGTCTCGAACCGCTTGACTAACGCTTTCTCCCATGGCGGGCGTTGAGAGAACCGGATAAACCGCGACTTCGATAGTGTCGTATGGAATAGCAGATACAGTCGCATGCTGTATTGTAGTATTTTCTGTGTATTGAACGCCACATCAAGTATTAATCAATTGCGAGCTTCGCGTGTTAGACCTCAGAGACACGCACAAACGCCTTATCTCTCCCGTAGCTTGTCTTCAACATGTCTCTCCATATAGCCTCCCTTCTCACTTTCTTTCTTGCCTCCTGGTGTGTCTTGTCCTCTTCATCATCCGTGAAGTACTCTGGCTGGTCTTCGATGTTTTCTTCCTTTGGCGTGTAGATATCGCCACCATAAACATGGTGCGAAGAGACGATAGAAGCCCGAGGTGTTCTAGGTGGATGTTGAGACAAGGGGTTCATCTGGAACGAGCTTGTTGATGATGTCGCGAACGCTGCGT
>JAXQIY010000121.1:0-11556 GCA_037041695.1 Irpex sp. PG99-01B2
GTCTTCGAAGTTATCTGACCATTATCAGACATATATATCCGGGTGGCGAATCGAGAGGGGTGTGTGGGGTGGTGAGGATAGAGCCTTGGGGGCTGGATAGGTAGGCGAAATACAAGGGTGTGAGGCCGCCTTTATATGTATGAGGTTCGCAGGCATATACAGGGAAGCTTGTGTGGCTAGATCATCTGCAAGATGATATCGAAGGACGGCACGACGATGCCGAGTAGAACATGCTATGCTCGTCCACTAAGGGTCGAGACATAAACGCTGCGGTGATGATATCATAGTACCTACCACGTTGTGCGTAGCCGAAGACAATTCGGCATGGCGAGCGATTATTTATGGAACATCCTGCTGATAATCCAGTGTCATGTAGGATGTTAGGAAGAAACTTTGAACGGACCGGCCGGAATGTTATGCGCTACTCATGCATTTCAGGAAAACTGGATGTTGGTTACCGGTGGTGAGTATAATGGCTACGGGCTGTTGAATAACTTCCACTTCTTGGGCGACCCCGAGCTTCTCGGATCGTCGTAGCGCCCCGACTTGAGTCACAGCCGACTGTCGTATATGGACACGGGGTCTCCCATGCCGCGGATGCCGCTGACTCATGTAGTGAGGGGCTTCTGATTGGCTTGGCCACCGAACGGCCACTGGCCACAGCCGTGCCAAGTGTTGCAAGTGATGACTCGGAAGGACAAGAGCTGCACGATAACAAACTGATGAGTGAGGGCATCAGCGAAGGATTTCAACGTACAGATCATAATACGCACTAGAGAATGAGAGATGGCGAAACTTCAGTGTCAGGCCTTTCATGTCCCCGGACCGCCTGGAGCACGACGGACGTTTTGTGTCTGAGGATACTAAAATTATCACCTCCAAGTGGTTCCCAGGATTCTATGTATGCGAACACGAGGGGCTGCACGATGATGTTTGTTATAATGAGTCGAACACATGCATCCTGATGAGAGCGTACGGAGAATATCGCCACGGCTATTCGATCGATGGCCACAGAGTCGCCAAAACCCCCAGACCACCAGCACAAGCAACGCTACACAGCAAAGAGAAGTTATCGATGCAATCGCAGAATATATGATGTCCAGAATTGGTGGCGTACCGAGACCAACAATTACACCAGTGATTGTTATCCCAATAGCAGCACCTGCGCTGAGACCAGGGTCGATAACGCTTGAGCCGTTGTAATTTTCTCGTCTCTGTAGACCAGATGCTAGTAGTAGGACGTCCTTGGAGACGACTGAAAGGGCTGGGATGTTTGGCATGGCAAGCTGTGTGCCAGTGGTGGTGCTTGGCTTACGGAGAGCTCGTTCACGGTCATCCTCATGGAGACTTTAATCGTGACTTTCGACTGCGCGTGTCGAGAGACTGGCGTTCAAAGTCACAGTAGTCCAGAATCTGAGCTCGCGCTCGGCGTGCCTAACAAGGGTCCCGAATGCCAACAAAGATTCCTGATTCTGATACTGGCAGCGAATCAGGATAATGCAGCGGGGAAGCGAGCATAACTTGGGCCAGACAATTACTCAGGCTGCATTGCAATCTAAGAAGAAGTTGAGGTTGTCAGAGAAGGCGTGGCACACCCATGATCATTTTATGGAATCGTACCTGTCTCAAATGACCCTCGTGGTTTCCAGGTAAATGCGCGTTATGTGGATCCAGACTGCAGCATGGTAATTTTGACCACTGGAAGATTGAATCAGCAGGAATATCAAGTCTTCTATCGTCTACATAGACTAAGATTGTCAAAGGTGTATCCTTTTCGAGCGTAGCACTCCCGACTCATCAAAACATTGTAAGTACTATTACAGTAGTAATAAACGTGTACTTACCTAAGTAACTGTGCTGGATTGTGTTGTCTTGATACGGCAGCTAGTACACACAATTATACTGGAACTCTCTGTCCGAGAACATCTACCAGACTGCCTGTCATCTGAACGGTGGCCATGGACGGGATTGGACGGAAAGATGTAGTACATATTTGGCAATGAACCGCAATGAACTCCGCGCTTCGGAGTTTCTAGCCGAACATGCACCGGCGCCTCCATTATTGATCACTCTCGTTCCTACTTACTTACTCAGAGATCATTTCCTCAGCATCCGAGTCGTGCTTGAATTCAAAGCTTGTGAGACACTGCGTGTCGGATATAGTGTGGACGATTGTGAGAGTGAGAACTCCCTGTAGTTTCCCGAGAAGTAATGCTAAAGCCATCATTCTATAGGTTCTATCAGTGATTACTGGCCCGATACACATGAAACAGACAAGCCATTGGGAAGCGAGCCATTTCTGCATAATCACACTACTTCGCAATATCACTCCACCCAATTGAAAGCGGTCAAGATGTTGAACAGCAGCAGCTCTCAGAATCACAGGTGGGCTTTGTGGCTATCAAGCGTACCTCAGATGACCAAGGCGTGCGAGTTTTCGTGGTACGCAAGAAGCACCATGTAATACAGTAAGCGAAAGACACCGGCCCTTGTGAAGTCACTTGAACTTATCAATACAACCGAGCGTGCTGGCTGAAACATAATAGCCTCGTAAGGTGGGGTTAAGTAGCTTGTGCTCAGCCTCTCGGCGAGGAGCCTCAGAGGCTTCCCTTTCGTTTGCCAATCTGTCTATCTTCTTTACCTTAGACATCGTACGGAGATGTCTACTTTGGAAACAAACCCCGAGTCTTTGGAAGAGTCGAAAGTGGTAGATGATATCCGAGCGGAGGAAAAATCCGGGCAGGAGTTCGACGCTATTGCCTACTATGAGAATAATGCAGGTCGGCTCGTAGTAGACCCTTCGTACGTTTCTTTCTTTCCAGCTTTCTATCAATTTTTTGCTCATACCTACCCTGTGATAGAGAAGCGCGGGTAGAGTTCGGCAATGAGATCGCCTCTACACTCAAACTCTCGTCAGACGGGACCAAAGTCCTTTGGCCGCAGCCTTCGGATGATCCCGAGGATCCGCAGAATGTGTGTACAGGGTCTCTGAGAGGGGTATTATTAATGACCCTCTAACGGTGATTACAGTGGTCAGATTTCAGGAAAGGGGTGCAGCTTGTGATTATTACACTGGCCGCCATCGTGCCCGACTTCGATTCTGGATTGGGTACGTCTATCTATTCACATCTTCCAAGGGCCTCTTTGTTTCTTGTTGATATTCGTAATTCAAACCACGTGCATAGGTACTGCGTCTATATTTGCCCTTGCCACGCAGTTTAATACCACTACTGGCGAGATTAACAACTTGACGAATAAGTGAGTACTTCACACCTGCTTTATTTCCGGTAGTTGATGAAAGCGCGTTTACAGCTGGAGTATATTCCTACTAGGTAAGTTTCTTCGGCTTACCTTCCAGGTTTCTAACCTCCTTTGATGATATTCTGTCAGGATGGGGCGGTATATTTGCGGTCATGGCTATCAGGCGCTACGGTCGTCTTCCTGTTCTATTCTGGACACAGGTACGTGGTGCACCGACAGAGCAAGAATATTGAATTTGATGCACTTGATAGCTCATTGCGCTAGGATTTCTGGTCGGATGTACCTTTGCCCCTAATTTGAAAACGTTTGCCGGTGAGCACGGTCCAAATTGAAAAGGATCAAGATGTCACAGACCTAATTAAAACAGCCATGAGATGTCTGACCGCATTCTTTGGGTAAGTTTCTATTCTACTATCTATGAGGCCCTGGCTAAACAATACTTTGTCGCGCAGTACTTGCCCTCAAGTCACAGTATGTAACATACCCCCTAGTCATATGGTGATATCGGGAGGGTCTCTGAGCCGTTTGTATAGGGATTGTACATTGTCACAGACATGTATCCGTTCCACTTGCAAGCAAGAAAGGTGAGTAGTTCAATAACATATGGATTGACATCTGCACATGGCTAACGAGCATCACAGCTCAATATCTGGACCATGGGATTCCTCCTTTCACCCTTCCTGTCGCCCTTCGCGTTCGGATTTATGGTTGCCAGAGCTAGGTGGACTAAGCTTCTCACGCATGCACCACATTGATCACTGACCAATGAACGACTTAGCTGGCGTTGGGTCTACGGCATAGGCTCAATCTACGGAGCGATTGTTCTATTGCTGATTGTTCTCTTCGGCGAGGAAACGTCAGTCCCAAGTACCTCTTTTTATCGAGCTCTAATTGACACGTTTATTTTCATAGTATGTACGATAGGCGACTTCAAAACACTAAACTTCGGACAACCAACCCTGGAACTGCCAGAAGGGTCAAGGTCCTCGTTGGCGTTACGGGTGCTCGTATGGCGAAATACAGATCTAGGTGGTGGGACGTTATACGGATTTGGATCCAGCTGACTTGGCGACCACATGTCTTTGGGGTCTTGCTCTTCGAGGTACGCCTATGAAATGGGCACTATTGACAGTCTTCCGATTTTGGACCTTGTTATTCCTTCTATAGGCAATGCTCTTCGGATTTAGCGTAGGTATTAACGTGAGTATCCTCTGAATGAGCAGGCGCCGTTGCGTGCTGAAATCCCTTATGCAGGGCACGAACAACATATTTCTGAAGACACCAAAGCCCGAAGGATATGGGTTTAGCCAGTTCGCGGTGGCAGGATGCTACGGAACCCCCGTCGTAAGTATCCAGGCTGGTCTCAACGCTACAAGATTGCCGTACTGACCGAGGCATGCAGGTGGCGGTGGTCATTGGAGAGCTCCTGGGGCGTTACATGAATGACTCTATCATGAACCTCTCTATTCGTAGGAACAACGGAGTATTCAAATCTGAGAGTAGATTATGGTGAGTACCCTGTATTTTGCTTATTTTAAATCAGTGCAAGGCTAATGAGTGTATGGCCAGGTCTTGTTATATTGCAGTGGCACTCTATGTCGTCGGGATGGTCCTCATGGGCGCTGCCTTTCAGAATCACTTGACGATTGCGGCTTTCATTATAGGCTGGGGGTTAGTTGAGATTGCCACTATGGTGAATACTGTCGCTATATGTGAGTGTTTTAGCCTCGGACGATGCGCTTTATCTCTGATAAATACAACACATACAAGATGCGTACCTCAACGACAGTTTCCCCAAGTTCCAGGTAAGACGCTCGCATTGGAACACGGTGGTAAGGCTAACTCCAGATAGGGAGAGACGTCAGCGCTCCTCAATCTTGCTCGAATCCTTGGAGGCTTTAGCGTCACATACTTTCAAGTACCATGGGCCTCGAAGAATGGCGCTCTCCAGACGTTTGGATGCGAGGCTGCGGTTGTTGCTGGTCTATTTTTGCTCATCGTCCCTGCTCTACAAGTTAAAGGGCAGTATTTCAGGGTCAGTTCTTTCTTCTCATCATTGTGGTATTGGTCAGCTCACCGTTCATTGGAAGCATCGATACTCACTTCACCTCTGAATGCATACGTTCACCGTGACATATTTTTAGTGTATCAATTGATGAATTATTGTATTGGCCTGTGCCGTGACATCGGATCACCAATGTTACAAACCCAGAGCAAACCTAATGTAAGCGGAGATATGACAAGGAGTTATCCAATTGTAATGCAAGTAAAACTATCTCCATATTCTCATCTATAGACGACCATCATCCTACCTTGCTTTCTTTCTTCCTACAAGGTGCATGCCTTTAACGGTACTGTCGAGCACTCGACGCCTCAAGAGATACTCTCCTGAGTCTTGAATACGAACTCACTAAGATGATTCACACCATCCCGCCGTCGGGAACGCCTTGATCTACGTCGCGCTGAAACAAGCCGACTCGCATGTTCATATGGTCAGCAGACAAGCCAACATTCCGGAGCTTTCTACATCATGATATTTGCATGATATGCCTGCCTTTTCTGGAGATGTCGCGAGGACGCTCAGGTACGTTAAGTCCGCCTCGTACGTCACTTCTCTGATCGCTGTGCGACGTTCATCAGACCCCGTGGGGGAAATAAACACGGACGTTCAGGTTAGCCGCCCCTCGAAAGTTGGAAATGGCGGGTCCTGATGACTGCATATAAAGCAGAGGCGCACCTGACCATTCCTCGTCCCTTGACCCACGACCTCCACCAAGCGGGGAAAGATGAAGTCTTTGCAAGGAAGCGTTCTCCTCGCGCTCTACCTGTTGCACGATGCTGGTGCGGTGCCTCAGGCGGCGTCGGTTTCCGTGAACACGGGCGTGCCGACCCTCACAATATCGACGGTGGTCGCCAGCCCGTCCGTGTCGCTGAGTGACCCACTTCCTTCTCAGGAGCCTTTGGCCCCCAAGCAAGCGTGGTGTCCAAGCGAGATCTTTTGTGCAGGACCGGTGAGCAGAGTCCATGTTGGTTCGGTAGTCGGTCGCTTAAAAGCTATGGCAGCTTCTGCAAACGGTCAACCTGGCACAGGCATATGCCGATCCAAAGACGTTTGTCGATAAGCCTACTGCTAAGACCTCGCAGCAGGTTCTTTCCGACTTCCAAGCCATCAATGGCACCAACGTAACAGAGGGCGACGTGGTCAACTTCATCGACAATGACTTCAAAGGCGAGGGTCTCGAGCTTGAAGCTCTCGCATTGAAGGACTTCAAACCGAATCCGTCGTTCCTCAACAATGTGACGGATCCGCTCTTGAGAGCCTGGTCGCAAACCGTCCATGGTTTCTGGACTCAGCTCACCCGTGCGACCAACCAGTCTACCTTATGTCACGGCGGTAGCGGCGCGGACTCCTGTGAGAGTACATTGATTCCTCTGAATCATACGTTTGTCGTGCCTGGTGGACGATTCAGAGAACAATGTAAGAAATCGTCTTCGTCTGCTTTTCTGAATGTTTCTCACTTTGCTTTTGCAGACTACTGGGACTCTTACTGGATTCTTCGGGGACTATTGAAGTCGGAGCTGTTCTCCACTGCAAACGATACTCTGCAGAACTTCATGGATGAGTTGGAGCAATTTGGTTTCATTCCGAATGGCGGCCGTATCTACTGTATGTCGTTTTGTCGGTTTCGGCAGAAGTTCCACTAATGGGTCGTACAGACTTGAACCGCTCTCAGCCTCCCTTGTTCATCCAGGTAGGTTCAACATGATATCACCAGTAAGTCACGCCGCTAATACATCATTAGATGCTCGATGCCTACGTTAAAGAGTCCAATGACACTTCCATCCTGAAACGTGCACTTCCTTTGGCCGAGAAGGAGCTCGTTTGGTGGAAGACGAATCGTACAGTCACGGTCACCAGTCCATACACTAACCAGACTCACGACGTACTTCACTACGCTGTGAACAATACTGCTCCACGTCCCGAGTCGTTCCTCGAGGGTGAGTTGGACAGTCATACGTTTCAGGTCATCTCCATTCTGATTGAGCGTTGGCCCTAGATTATCTGACTGTGCATGACCCCACTGCTGCCAACTTGACTGTGGAGGAGCAAGGCGAACTTTACTCGCAACTCGCTTCTGGTGCCGAGAGCGGATGGGATTTTACCAGTAGGTTCGCAGTTGACCCCACTGCGAGCGGTAACGCTCTTCTCCGATCATACAACGTCAAGAACCAAATTGCGATTGATCTCAACAGTATCCTATGTAAGTGGCTGACCCGCTATTCCTATGCTCATGTTGCTTACTGAGACGTCGACAGACCGCAATCACAAAATTCTAGCCGACTTTTACACCCAGCAGAAGAACACTACCGCTGCCAGCACTCATACTAAGGCTGCCGACGCTCTCAAGACCGCTGTCCTCGACCTTTTGTGGGATCCCGAGAAATTGGCCTTCTATGACTTCAACTTGACATCGAACGCGCGCAATTCTATCTATAGCGTCGCCACCTTCTACCCCGTGTGGAGTGGCATCATCCCCAATGAATTGACGAACTCGACGGAAGCGGCGTTTGGATACTTCTCTGCTGTCAATTTGGTATTGAACAAGTTCAATGGAACGTTCCCGGTGACGTTCGTTACGAGTGGTCAGCAATGGTGAGTACAGTGGTTGTGCTTGGTTTCGTGTGAAGGAGTTAACGGGATGGGTTGTGATTAGGGATGCACCCAACGCCTGGCCACCACACCAGTTCATCATCCTTGAAGCACTTCAAAATCTGCCGTCGAATATCAGCAAGGGTGCTCTGCCATCGCCAGCCAGCAATCAAAGCACCTTCGACCTCGTTCCTGCAGGTCAGCTCAACCTCACAGAGAGCGACCTTCCATCGCAGCTCGTCATCGGTAGTGGTAATGCAACCAAGACTGGAGCAGCTTCGGACATCAACAGGCTGAACGGGACTGTCTTCAACGGCGGAAACGCTACGGACGGGGAAGGATGGGTTGCAACTTTGCAGCGGGAACTGGCCAACAGGTACTTTGCGAGTGCGCTTTGCAGCTGGTAAGCCTGCTTTCTCGGATTCCGCGGACGCCTTTATAATATGAGACTGAGCGATCGCTGTGTGGAATAGGCATGCAACCGGTGGATCTATCCCGGATGTCCTTCCGAGACTCTCAGACCAGGAGTTGAACGTCACGCAAAGCGTCAACAACACCGGCAACGTGCGTATCACGCCTGTAGCCTCCCGCCTTTCATTTTTCTCACAAATCTCCCTTACTATCACAGATGTTTGAAAAGTTCTCAATGTCCGACATCGACTCCGCCGGTCGTGGAGGCGAGTATACCGTCCAAGCCGGATTCGGATGGACAAACGGAGTTGTGCTCTGGATTGCAAGCACGTATGGAGACGTCCTCGTTGCCCCTACGTGCCCGGATGTACTTGCCGAGGCTCAGTCTGAGCAGTCGACGAGCACGCAGTCGAGTGGTGACGTGGCTTCTGTCCGTGCACCAGCGAGTGCTGCGGCGATCGTCTTGGGTGTAATGTCGGTGGTGGCTGCGATGGTTCTTTGAAGGTGACGACCAAAGGAATGAGCGAATGAACGCTGGTACGCTAGTATGGCTTCCACGAATTTCTTGACGATTTTGAACGATCTTTATTGTGCCAAAAGTACATGTTGTAATTGCCTACGAATTCTTCTATTCTGCCATCATCGTGTGTAACGGGGTGCGATTGTTAGGGAGCAGGGTAAGGTACGATGGCAATTCGCTCCGGACTTCACGAAGGTTTCAGCGCTATTACACTGTTCACCGTCGGCGCCGGATGAGCAAGTTTCAGGTCAGCCTTCTTCGTGTATAACTTGGCTTCTTCATTGACGTCTTCTTATACTCCTGCTAGAGAACTTGCACTGGGCCAAGAGGATACAAGGCCTCAGAGCCCGATACTGCTCAGCATCTATCAGCGTACGAAGCAATGCCGGCGCTAGGCGCATTGTACTAACATTCTTTCTTCTCAGATGACCGCCTTCCCCGTGTGAAGTGCATGGTAAAGACAACGCACGAGCCCATTTCGGAGTCCCCGGTGAGTGACGTTTTGATAGAACTAGGCTTCTGGTGAGAGACTGTACGCTTCTCTTGGCAGTTCTTTGCACGCTGGAAGGCGCGAAATGATGGGGGAAAGTAAGCGTACTGATACAGAGAAAGGGGCAGTGACATACGAACAGTATGCAACGCGCGTGGATATCGGTGTATGGATCGTCGAAGTGGGACAAATCCGACAGCCTGGCAGTATATACAGGCAGTGTGGGCGATTTTGGGCCGCTAACCTCTCCCGCCCCATTGTCCGAAACTCTGATTGTGGACAGAGGGGAAGATGTACGTGGAAGAGTACTCTCCTCGAGAATCCGTGGAGGAGGCCAAAGATGCGAGTGCCGCCGTTGTTCAGGATAGCAGAGCCACGAGTGAGGTCAATCTGGTGAGCTATTACGAGAACAATGCTGGGCGACTTGTGGTGGATCCTGCGTGCGTACATTTTGACCCACCTGGTGGAACGGAATGGCTTACTATCATGTCACGGAAACCATAGGGAGGCACGTACAGAGTTCGGGGATGTAGTGGCGAACGCGCTGAAGCTATCGCAAGACGGTACCAGAGTGTTGTGGCCTCAGCCATCAGATGACCCTGAAGACCCACAGAATGTACGCAACGATTTCTACTTTATCACCCAACTCGATTAGTTCATCTTGTACGTGTAGTGGTCCGACTTTCGCAAAGGTATCCAACTGGTTATCATCACTCTCGCTGCAATTGTCCCAGATTTCGATGCTGCACTTGGTATATCCTGCGCTATCATTCCACACAATCTCGGGCATTGAGCTTTATGATGAACAGGAACTGCCTCTTTGTTTTCACTCGCGAAGCAGTTTAATACCACGACGGGCAGGATAAATGACATGACGAACAAGTGAGTGTTGGCTTACATCGTGTCATGGAGCTTTATGAATGACACGCGTACGCTTGTGAAGCTGGAGCATATTTCTTATTGGTGAGGTTCTCCTCTATGTTATCGTTGTTTCTGGTATTGTACCTGGACGCTGAATTATTGCAACCCTACTAGGCTGGGGTGGTATATTTGCTGTTATGGCTTGTAGACGCTACGGCCGCCTTCCGGTTCTCTTTTGGACGCAAGTACGTTTCATATCAGATCAGGGTCTAGCTCAGTAAAATAATGACGTTTACAGCTTATCGCCCTTGGTTTCTTGATTGGATGCACATTTTCTCCGAACCTGAATACCTTTGCCGGTATGGACCCCAGCATCAAGTGTGGTATTATTGTACTGATCAAACACTGCTTATAGCTATGAGATGCCTTGCAGCATTTTTTGGGTGTGTCCTCCTTTGGCTTCATAAAGACATAAGCACTGAAGTTATTCTTGTAGGGCGTGTCCACAGGTTACTGTAAGTTGGATTGATCTCACATGCAAGTAGTGAGGCTTATAACTCTGGATAGGGCTTATACGTCATATCAGACATGTATCCGTTCCATCTTCAAGCGAGAAAGGTGGGTACGCAATAACCAAAACTATGTAGAATCGATCTTATTTCCCGTCTGCGTGTACAGCTCAACATCTGGACAATGGGATTCCTGGTCTCCCCTTTCCTGTCACCGTTTGCCTTCGGGTTTCTGGTTGCTAGAGCTAGGTGCGCATTTTGAACACTCCAATGAAGTGTTCTGATCGTTTTGCGGGAAGGAAAGTTGGCGTTGGGTGTATGGCATAGGCTCGATGTACGGAGCAGTAGTGCTTACGTTGATCGTATTCTTTGGTGAAGAAACGTACGTACCTCCCTACTTCGATATCGCTAGGAAGAAATAATTGTTCCCCCACGTATTATAGCCTCTATGATAGACGGCGCAACGCGCCGAAGACAACCTCGAAGTCGGAGTCACGAGGTTTACGAAGGGTGAAGACTCTCATTGGTATCACAGGAGCTCGTCTGGCAAAATACAGACCTGGTTGGAAGGAAGTATCGTCTATCTGGATTCGCTTGACTTGGAGACCTCATGTGTTTGGAATCTTATTGTTTGAGGTGCGGACATTTGACGCTGGCATCTTCCGTGCTTCAAGTCCGACATTAAATTCGTGCATAGGCCATGCTCTTCGGCTTCAGCATTGGGATCAACGTAAGTCATGCGTGAGTTCCACACCAACTCTGCTGCTGACTCTAATACATAGGGAACGAACAACGTATTCTTGAAGACGCCTAAACCCGACGGTTATGGCTTCAGTCAGTTTGCAGTTGCAGG
>JAXQIY010000122.1:0-17395 GCA_037041695.1 Irpex sp. PG99-01B2
ATTCCTCCGCCAAAGCTCTCGTAAACGCTGTCACGCCGATCATGTGATGCGGTCGATAGTGTACTGGGTCTATCTTAGTGATGTCGAGAAAGCCGCAAACAACGTGACCTTCCAGATATAGACACTAGTGCGCGCTTACATACGCAACGCGTCGCCTGTAGCTTGCGCGAGTGTACTTACGCGTCCTACATCTTGTCCTCGCACTCTCTCCTCCATCCCTTCCTCTCAACTCCAACCCAAACCTCTACTCGAAATCCCCTCGTATCTCATCACAGAATGGATCACTTTCCTCTCAGCTGGGGCCGCCCTGTGTGTAACATCTCTTCAGCGAACATAACAATATCAAGGCTTTATGGCTTTACTCACACACTGGTACTTTGTAACAGCGAAACGATGCATTCGACGCATTCAACACTTACCCCATGCACAAGCGTCCCAACCATCACACCGACTCGTTCGCAGAAGGCGTGCAGCGTACACAGTGAGTGGCGATTTCGTGCATCGTACAGTACATTGAACGCACCGTCGTAATATCCAGGCAGCCGATAGTCACTGGAACGAGTGTGCTTGCAATCAAGTACAAAGACGGGATCATGATGGCCGCAGATACTCTCGGTGCGTACTTCCACCCTCCCCCCCTCCCCCATCTAACCTCACTCCCACCTCTCACCTCTCTAGCATCCTACGGCTCCCTCGCCCGCTTCAAATCCATCCAACGTCTGCACCCAGTAGGAGCCACCACAGTCCTCGGAGCCTCGGGCGACCTCTCCGACTTCCAATACATCCAATCTACCCTCGAGGAGCTCATCATCGAGGAGTACACCGCGGGGGACCACCACGCGCTCGGGCCGGCGGAGATACATGAGTATTTGGCGAATGTGATGTATGCAAGACGTACGAAGATTAACCCGCTGTGGAATTCGTTGGTTGTTGGGGGGAGGAAGGATGGGAAGAAGTGTGTAGCTCTCGGCCTTCGAGCTCTTTGAATTTAACTTGAAACTCATTTACTCCGTTACAGCTTCCTGGCATACGTAGACCTCCTCGGAACGACCTACTCCGCCTCGTCCATCGCCACGGGGTACGGCGCATACATCGCCATCCCGCTCCTCCGGAACGCAGTCGACGGAAAGGAGAACACGCTCACTGAGCAGGAGGCGCGCAAAGTCATCGAGGATAGCATGCGCGTGCTGTTCTACCGTGACGCGAGGAGCTTGAACAAGGTGCGTCTTGATTATATCTTCATCTTATTGACTGCATCCTGACGTGATCATTGTGTAGTTCCAAATAAGCACAGTCACAGACGCGGGCGTGACCATCTCGGAGCCGATCCAGCTGGACACGAGCTGGGGCTTCGCGGAGGGGATTAGGGGGTACGGCGCGCAGACGCAGTAGTTCACTACTTCCGATTTCGATTCAAACGTTGTACTCGTGCGAGCTGATTGTATTATGTTATGTGCAGAGTCTCTCTCCTACTTGTGTTGTGCTCGACTCCAGCGGGAGATAGTCAGTCGGGAGTGCTCATCACACTCTGCCTTGAGGGGCCATGAAAGGCAGGGCCCAGGGTGATTTACTTACTGTAGTTTCATCGAGCACTATCACAACGAAATGCTGCCCTCTTACTTAGGTTTCTATGCACCGACCCTCGCATCTCTAGAGCTGTGGTGCCGGGCTCCTCGGTTGCGGTTGTTTGATTCTATGAGTTTTTCTCGAAGTACAGTTCGCCGAAGAGGTATGTATACACTACATCCTATCACTACATATGCCCATGTTCCCTTTCTATTTCTGATGCACCACACATTTCAGGCTCACTCCATTGCGCTGATGGCGTTTCGGCGAGCCCTCTTCGTCGTGATCAGGTAAGGCAGGCTTCTCCACTCACCGGGTATAAAGCTAAAGAGTTGTTACTCATGTAGCGTGATGTGCATCTCCTAGGCATAGTATTCCAAAGATGCGCCTCCTTTCACCATCGTTGTGGTTAGCAACCGTGCTCTCGTCTGCTCTCGTTAGCGCAGCTACGAGTCCTCCACAAGTCAAACTCGACCAAGCGACCTTCATAGGGATTAACAACGGAAGCACGAACAGGTTCCTCGGGATCCCATTCGCCAAGCCTCCGTAAGTATACCCACCCTTTTGCCACTTCTTCCGCTTCTTTCGTCATCCCATCATACTGAAAACGCGCTTTGCCTTCTCAATATTTAGGACGGGCGACCTACGATTCCGCCTCCCAGTGCCCAACGACCCCTACACGGTTACGTTCAACGCAACCGCCTTCGGACCTGCGTGTCCTCAACAGAACCTGCAGTATGTGATCCCAGACAATATTGCGCCTGAGGCCAGGGCAGTGTTGGAGGCTGGTTCTTCCACCTTGATGGCTGATTCGGAGGACTGTAAGTACTTCTTTCCCTTGCTGTGGGGCGCGATTTGGGGAGATCTGGGTGTTTTTTTAAAACTGTTGTTGTAGGCTTGACGGTTAACGTTTGGCAGCCGGAAGGTGTTGGTGAAGGCGCGAAGCTGCCCGTTGTTATTGTGCGTGGTTTTACCTAGTTAGACGAGGCTCCCGAAGACTGACACTGTGGTTGTACTGCTCGTAGTGGATTTTCGGAGGTGCGTGATCACCCAGACTGTTTTCTCTTTCGTCGAAAGTTGTTTACGAGGCGGACCGTCTTTGTTGGCTCACAGGTGGTTTCGAGTCTGGTGGTTCAGCTGCGTATGTGGTCCTCCTTCCATTCATAAGCACATTCTAAAGATGTTGTATCGATCACCACGTATAGGTTCGATGGGTCTGTCATTGTGCAGAGGTCTATTGACATGAACCAGCCGGTTGTCTACGTGAGCCTCAACCACAGGTATGACTAAATTCTGCCTCAACTTTTGCCACCTACTGATAAGACGCGTGGCTCAGAGTCTCTGGTCTGTCTTGTGTTCTATTATGAAAGGACTTTCCGTTGACATATAAAGTTAGCTTTTGGATTCCTTGGAGGTGCTCAAGTCAAGGCGGCTGGAGTAGCCAACCTCGGCTTGCAAGACCGTGAGTGATCCTAATCACTTCAACGAGGGGAGATGGGTTGCGGCTAACTAACGGTGTACCATTGTTATGACTAGAACGCCAGGCCTTCAGATGGGTACAAAAGTACATCTCCGCATTCGGTGGGGACCCTACGAAAGTGACGATGTACGTCTCGTCTTGAACACACTCACACAACGCAACTACTAACAATTCCCGCTAACCTCCTTTATCAGCTGGGGCGAGTCTTCAGGTGCCATCTCGGTCGCTCTGCATATGATCGCGAACGGAGGAGACAACGAAGGTCTCTTCAGGGGCGGGTTTATGCAGTCAGGCGCGCCGATTCCATACGGAGAGATCGAACAGGGTCAATGGAGCTACGACCTATTGGTTGAGAACGCAGGCTGCAAGAACGCGACTGACTCTTTGCAGTGTTTGAGGGAGGCGCCGTACGAAGTGCTTAAGAAGGCGATGAACGCTTCGCCGTCTATTCTGTCGTTCCAGGTTAGTTCCACACTAATATTTGCCAAAGATCGTGTGGCTTACGAATAATATCATTTGGGATATTGGATGAATAGGCTGTGAACTCGTCGTGGATTCCGAGAGCGGATGGTGTGTTCCTACGCGACCCTCCTCAGCATGCGGTGTTAAAGGGTACTGTGGCGAATATCCCTTTCGTCTCCGGGGTATGTGCAATGACATACAAGCCGTGTTGAGTCACTGACATTTACCTTCCGTGGGTGTAGAACTGTGACGACGAAGGCACACTCTTCGCATTATCCCAGGCGAATATAACGTCAGTCACCTCCTCAAACTACTCCGTATCACTTAATATTTACGTGCGATTATCATGATCATTGTGATCTGCAGCACAAACAATGACACCAAAGAATACATTTCCTCAAACTACCTATCGGGGGCCACAGAAGCCGAAGTCGATCAACTACTCTCAGTGTACCCGGACGACGTCACGCAAGGCTCGCCATTCGACACTGGTACCGAGAATACCTTGACTCCAGAGTACAAACGTCTGGCTGCATTTAGCGGGGATCTCATCTTTATCGCAGCGAGACGCTTCTTTCTGCAGCAACGGGCGGACAAGCAGCCGACGTGGTCATTCTGTGAGTACTTCTTTTCTTTCATTCGCGTTCTGTACTAATGAATCCATAGTATCGAAGAGGTCGAAGTCTCTCCCGGATCTCGGATCGGTGCGTTGTTGATAATTGACAACACTACAGACTTTCAGCTCACATATTTGGTCATTTTCTTCAAGTATCACGCACACGACCTTGCCAACGTTTATGGCGGGGGCGAGCTGACGACATATCTTGTCAACTTCGTCAATCATCTCGATCCGAACGGCAACGGCACGGACTCTGACTCTGACACTGACTCGGTTATCAACTGGCCACAATACACGCTCTCGAATCCAGCGCTGATGACGTTCATGGATGGTGCCACTTCTCAGGAGATCACTCAGGACACTTTCAGGCGGGATGCGATTGGCAATCTGACGGAGTTGTTCCTCAAGTATCCGATGTGAGATTTCTCAGTGGCGCGCAAAGTACAATGTCAACTACTTGTATGCAGGTGTTGCCCCAGAATAACCCATCGCAGCTGCTTCGCTAAGATCAACCTTGACGACGGTTCATAATCCCAGGGAGTTTCCTCCTCAGTCCGATGGAAGCCGGCGAGAGTGGCACTACATCTTCCCTCACAACTCCTATACATCCGTCTTCTTGGTATGCCTGTCGTTTCTTCAGACCGTCAGTGTCGACTGATTTTTTAGAGAACTCTCAGCTTTACTCGTCTTTATCGACGACCATTTCAACGAGAAGCCTGAGCTGACGCTTGCATCTCTAGATCTTTGGTGCCGGATTCTCCGGTTGTTTGATTTTAAGTTCTCGAAGCACAGCTTGATTATGATCACGAGCACCTACATAGTTGCCGACGAGGTACGTCACGTACATCCCATCACTTTCTTATGCCATGATCTCCCTGTCTGATGCACGTAAGCATTTCAGTGACTGCCCTTGATGAAGCAGCCCACATATATAACAGAGTTGCATGACATTCCATAGATCATTGTCGCTCTCCCCTCAAGTACTAGTAGCGGCAGAATGCACCTACTTTTTCTACCACCGTTGTCTCTGTCGCTCTGGGTGACGGCTGTGCTCTCTTCTACTCTCACTAGCGCGTCTGCGAGTTATCCCCAAGTCAAACTCGACCAAGCGACCTTCACAGGTATCAACAACGGGAGCACGAATAGGTTCCTCGGGATCCCATTCGCCAAGCCTCCGTAAGCACCCCCTAGTACTCTCCCTTCTTCCACTTCTATCCCCCAAGTCATGTCATGTCAGCTCACTCTACTTAATTTATAACACGCTTTACCTTTCGATCAGGACGGGCGACCTGCGATTCAGACTCCCACTGCCCAACGATCCCTACACTGGCTTGTTTAACGCCACCGCTTTCGGACCCGTGTGTCCGCAGCAGAACGTAACGTATACCATCCCGGATAACATTGCGCCTGAGGCGAGGGCTGTTCTGGAGGCTTCTTGTTCGAGTTTGACTGATTCGGAGGACTGTGAGCACTCACTTCTTTCTCATATGATACAATGTTTGGGAAAACGTTTTCCTTCGTGGTTATGAGGATCTGCCAGGGGATGTATTCTGACTTTTATCGAAATCATCGTAGGTCTGTCTATCAATATTTGGCAGCCTGAGGGCGTCACGCAAGATGCGAAGCTGCCTGTTGTGATCGTACGTGTCACCACAATTCGTCTCTCACCGGTAAACATGTATTAACCATGTTGCTAGTGGATTTTCGGAGGTACGCAGCTGCTTGAACGGCTCTTCTCAGGCTGCTGACGATCGAATTCTCTGTTTCACAGGGGGCTACGAGTCTGGTGGCTCAGCTGGGTATGTGTTCGTCTCTTCACTGGCATTGATAGTTAAGCTGAGAATGCTGGAATTACCACCACGTATAGATTTGATGGATCAGTCATCGTGCAGAGGTCTATTGACATGAACCAGCCAATCATCTATGCGAGCATTAACCACAGGTAAGGCAGCCCAAACCTCCTCTGAAAACTTGCTACCTACTGAATAGACGTGTGGTGCAGAGTCTCTGGTCAGTTTCGCGCTATAGTATATTATGAGAGGATTTTTCACCGACATACTTGTAATATTTATTCAGCCTTTGGCTTCCTTGGCGGTGCTCAAGTCAAAGCAGCGGGAGTAGCCAACCTGGGCTTGCAAGACCGTGAGTATCATCAAGCACTCCACAGAGGAAAGATGGGTCATTGACAATACATCTTTGCTATGACTAGAACGCCAGGCCTTCAGATGGGTACAAAAGTACATCTCCGCATTCGGTGGGGATCCTACCAAAGTAACCATGTACGTTTCCACCCCCAACAACACACCGAACAACGAGACCACTGACATTCACCTCTCTACGCAACTTGTCATCATTTAGCTGGGGAGAGTCTTCAGGTGCCATATCAGTCGCCCTCCACATGGTCGCGAACGGAGGAGACAACGAAGGTCTCTTCCGTGGCGGGTTCATGGAATCTGGCTCCCCAATTCCGTACGGAGAGATCGAACAGGGTCAATGGAGCTATGATCAGCTCGTTGAGAACGCGGGCTGCAAGAACGCTACTGATTCCCTGCAGTGTTTGAGGGAGGCACCGTATGAGGTGCTTAAAAAGGCGATGAACGCTTCACCATCTATTCTGTCGTTCAAGGTTAGTTCATCGTCTTTGCTGAGAGGATGCATGGCTCACGAGTATTATGATTTGGGACGTTGCGTGGGCAGGCTTTGAACTCTTCGTGGGTTCCGAGAGCGGATGGCGTGTTTTTGCTCGATCCTCCTCAGCAGGCAGTACTGAAGGGTACTGTAGCGAATATCCCCTTCGTCTCCGGAGTACGTGCAGTGTCATACGAACAGTGTTGAGCCACTAACTCCGATCTCGTTAGAATTGTGATGACGAAGGCACACTTTTCGCATTGTCACAGGCAAATATCACGTCAGTCACTTCCTCAAACCTCTGGTGCTCGATGTCTACTTACAGGCGAAAATCGCTGTAATCTGCAGCACGTACAGCGGTACCAAGGAATACCTCACTTCCAACTACCTATCGAGAGCGACAGAAGCTGAAGTCGATCAAATACTCTCAGTGTACCCAGACGATGTCACGCAAGGATCGCCATTCGACACTGGTACTGAGAACGCTGTAACTCCAGAGTACAAACGGCTGGCTGCTTTCCATGGGGACCTCATCTTTATCGGCACGAGACGCTTCTTTCTGCAGCAACGGGCTGACAAGCAGTCGACGTGGTCGTTCTGTGAGTACTTCTTTCCGCCGTCTATGCTCTGTACTCATGGGTCGCCAGTATCAAAAAGGTCTAAGTCCCTTCCGGATCTCGGATCGGTGCGTTGTCTGCAGTTCACCACATGAAAGTCTTTCAGCTCACATGACAATCATATGGTTTAAGTATCACAGCCATGACTTAGCCAACGTTTACGGCGGGGGAGAGCTGACGACATACCTCGTTAACTTCGTCAATCACCTCGATCCGAACGGCAACGGCACGGACACTGACTCGCAATCGGTCCTCAACTGGCCACAGTACACATCGTCGAACCCGGCGTTGATGACGTTCCTGGACGGTACCACCCCCCAGGAGATCACTCAGGATACCTTCAGGCAGGATGCGATTGGCAATCTGACTCAGGTGTTCCTCAAGTATCCGCTGTGAGATTTCTCAGTGGAGCGTAAATTACCATGACAAGTATCTGTATGCATGTGTTGCGCCCAGAATAACTCACCGTGGTTGTCCTGCTAAGAATAACCGTGACGACGGTCTGTCGTACACAGTCCTAAGAAGTTTTCTCAGTCAGATCGAAGCCGGCGAGAGGCAAGAGCCGGCGTGCTCCTCGTGAGTGTAAAACACTTTCGGTTGGTGCATCACAACTTCTCTCACATTTCCCATACATCCATCTTCTTGGTACGCTTCCTCCATTGCTGACGCATATGGTGCCTACTGTATATCGCGATCTCTTCCCTCCGGAAAGCTGTGCAATGCACCTGGGATGCTGGAGAATCAATACATGTTCAAACGCAAATTAGCTAAAGTAATGTGCAATGGGAGATCAATTGAATGTGAGTAGAGCTCCTTCCCATTGTGATTTCCGGGGTCGACTCGGGACCTTTGACTATTCTTTTAGAAATCCACTTTCTCCATCACCCGCTCACAGAGAACTGGCACCAGCATGTGCACCATCTCAAGCTATCCATCGTTACAGTGCAAGCAATTACCATTCCAGGTAGGTATTAACTTCAAAAACATCGAAAGCGAAACCCTTGTTCAGAGCTTTTTACAGTGCAAGCCACATCGGATTTCTAATGGGACGGCGATGTTGAACCGCGATCTTCTCGATCATCTCCATGAACGTTTGTACCCTCGCAGTCAGCATTTAGCCGAGTAAACAGTACGAATAGCCGCATGGTGTTGCCACGTTCCATAAAATGCCGCCGAAACGTTCTTTCCAGGTTACCTTACGCCTACTACATCGTCATCCACTACCGCCGGCGTCATGATCAACAGAAGTTCCGAGGTGGATGAACCGAGGGAGACCTTCGTTGGACGTATATAAATGGGTCACAACAAATAGTACGCTCCACTCCAAGCTGCAGCGCACCCCTCATCTCCAGGTCAAAGTTAAATGTGTCGTTGTGGTAAGATAGCCATACTCGCCTGGATGGTGGCCGCCACCAGTCTGGCTGCTTTATCCCCCCTCGCTACTGCTGCTCGTGCTGCAGAAGAGGTTGCCCCTACGGTCAGATTGGATGACGCCACATTTTTCGGTGTGTATAACAACATCACCGGCACTAACAGGTTTGCTGGGATACCGTTTGCGAAGCCCCCGTGAGTCGTTAAATTCCAGTCTTCAAAATTTCTATGAGCGCTCATTGACATTCACTTAAATCTACCAGGACGGGCGATCTGAGATTCAGACTCCCTATTCCCAATGACCCATACGCCCTGGGCGTGGTCAACGCGACCACGTTCGGACCTTCGTGTACCCAAGATAACGCGCCATACAATATCCCGGATAACCTCGCACCAGCTGCCAAAGCGATTCTGGAGAGTGCAAACTCAAATTTGGTAGACTCTGAGGACTGTGAGTGTTGTGATCTCGTACAAATGTCATGTATCTGCATTGCTGAGATGGTGAGGGGCATACTAGGTTTGACCATCAATGCCTGGCAGCCGGACGGCGTTACAAAGGACTCTAAGTTGCCTGTCGTTGTTGTAAGCTACGCTGCGAGATTTTATCCCACTACCCAAACACTAATGATATGGGTGTATGTGCAGTGGATCTACGGAGGTGTGTAATGCAAATATGACTGATCTTGTCGTTGCTGGTGCTCAGCCTTCTGGGTGTAGGTGGTTTCACCGGTGGTGGCACTGTCTCGTATGTCCCTGCTTCTAAATACTGGTGACGCGGCTGATGCATGATGTCCCACAGTTACGATGGGTCATTCATTGTGCAGCGATCTGTTGCTTTGAATCAGCCCATTATCTATGTTAGCATGAACTATAGGTACGTTCCTTGTCCTGTTACAATTGCTAGACCGACTACCGTGACTAAGATTTCTTTCTACTCGTAGGCTGGCTGGTAAGCCTGTGTTCTCAGCAAGGAAACTTCATTCTGCTGACGCAGACCCGTTCAGCTTTCGGCTTTCTAGGTGGCTCCGAAGTCAAAGAGGCTGGCGTGGCCAATCTGGGCTTGCAAGACCGTAAGTGATGATATGGACAATCGTTCTTACGCTACAAATTAATCATGTTGATTGCTTTCATAATAGAACGCCAGGCGTTTAGATGGGTGCGAAAATACATCTCATCATTTGGCGGGGATCCCGACAAGGTCACCATGTGCGTTCAGCCAACAATGATTACATCTTTCTCAGAAAATGATGCTCAACTTGCTTACACTCTAGCTGGGGAGAGTCCGCCGGTGCTATTTCTGTTGCTCTCCACATGATCGCCAATGGAGGAGACAATGAGGGTCTCTTCCGCGCTGGGTTCATGCAATCCGGATCTCCCATCCCTTTTGGAACTGTGGATCAGGGCCAACAAAGTTATGACCACCTCGTGGAGAGCGTAGGCTGTCAGAATTCTACTGACTCGCTGCAGTGCTTGAGGACTGTGCCGTATGAGGCCTTCAAGGCCGCGTTAAATTCTTCTGCGTCCAATGTAAGCCCGTGTCTCTGCTCTCGTAGACGAACTGGCGAACTTACTGGCAACAATGCTGCCCTGACAGTCTACGGATTCTTCGTGGGCTCCTCGAGCAGACGGTCGTTTCTTGGTTGATCCTCCTCAGCATGCGGTCTTAAAAGGGACGGTAGCAAATATTCCTTTCGTAACTGGGGTATGTTTCATTTTTATGATGTGAGTAAGTGCCACGAGTTCATTATGTTCCATGGTGCAGGATTGCGATGACGAGGGCACACTTTTCGTGCTCTCAGCAACCAACGTCACGTAAGTCAAGTCTTGCATGCGCTCCCCTTTCACACATGCTAAAAAACAATTATCAGCACGAATGACGATACTAGGCAATACATTGCCAACAACTACCTACCGACCGCATCATGGGAGGAAATCGATCGTCTACTTGTCCTTTACCCTGATGACATCACGCAAGGCTCGCCATTTGACACTGGCAACGAGAACGCTTTGACTCCGGAATATAAACGTCTGGCTGCGTTTCATGGAGATGCTATCTTCGTTGGTCCAAGGCGTTTCTTTTTGCAGAAGCGATCTGACAAACAACCTACATGGTCATTCTGTGCGTACCGTTATAAACTTCACTCCCTTTATGATGTATAATATACTCACGAGGAAATAGTGTCGAAGAGGTCAAAGTCTCTCCCGGATCTTGGATCGGTACGTACTCGATCACAACTTACAAGCCATTGTCAGAGTAACTGAGCTTGGTTTCCTGTTTATAGTATCACGGCCACGACTTGGTGAACATCTATGGTGATGGAGAACTGACAGACTACCTTGTCAATTTTGTCAATCACCTCGACCCGAATGGCGATGGTACCGGATCGCAGGCGCAGTGGCCACGCTATACGACGTCCAATCCTCTGTTGATGACATTTTTGGACGGTACGATACCCCAAGAGATTACCCAGGACACCTTCAGGAAAGATGCGATTGGCAATGTGACGGAGATATTCTTGAAGTATCCATTGTAGAAGTGCGTATGAAGGCTTACTCGATGAAAAATTATATGTTAATGCAAGCCGACGCTTCAGTCGAGGATTGACGTACTTGGTGCCTAGGACTAGCCTTCGAGAATCCTGCCATCGAAGTCGGCAGGCTCTTCAGTCTGAAACTTTGCGCACACCATAATGTTCGCTGTTAGTCTTCAATAATCATTTATGAAGGATATCATAATCCGCGTAAAATTTTGTGTATCTTGTCAGTAATCCCGAAGGGCGCAAAGTGACTTTGATAGGCTGTGTAAACAAGTGTAAATAGTCACCGCGCTCAGCGCTCGCTCGGCTCAACCCGGCCACTTTTCTTCCACACAACTCGGACTCGAACTCGGATGTCCTGACGGTCAAACGAACTTTAAATATCGATATGGCTAAATAACCGCCGCGGCATTTCCACGTTTCCAACCTCAAGCTATAACAACTGCACTCTATTTGCTACTCAAGTCAGTCAAGCTCGATCTGTTCGGCAGCGCTGTGCCTTGCCACGCGGAGACCAGTAAGTGTCATGTTTTTTCATGTACGGACTGGGAATTATGTACTGAACGGTATGAACGATATCGCCAGTACCAATGAGGCCTGAGAAATGTCAGGCAACTATAATGACCGACAAGGACGAACGTTCATGTAATTCCCGTGATTCTCAGGAATCCTGGTACATCTCACGCCTGCTGTACCGTGGCAGCCTCAGAACTGCCACCAGTGCACAAACGTATGTATACGTCGCGCTTACAGTCTTATAGGACAGTCAATCACAAGTGAGCGGATACTGGGCGGTCTATAATGCTTACATATTAAGAAGCAACTGGTACGCGGATGCAGACATGATCGCCCCAGAAGCAACGCGTGGGTTATGCATATCCTACCTCGCTTGATATCCGGACGATCGTCGTACACCACAGTGCGAACAGCTTATGCTCGTATGGCAGTCGGAACTAGAGGAACACACAAGGAGAGGAACATGAACCGCCTTTCGCTGCCTGCCGACGGCAGAGAAGTCGGTCTAGGTGATTCAGACCATCTCCATCACTGTATTCGGTAAGGTACTGTATGTCCATCACGTCCAAGATGCTCACTTTGCCTGACGTGTTTGACGGATGCCAGAGATCAATTTGCCTACTTCCGCGAGCATGCATTGATACCTGATGGATCTGCGCACGATATCAGTGTGACACTCACTGCTCTCATTTACCTGTGTGCCTTGGGTGACCATTATAAGAAGGTAGCTTTACGTCTCCTGCGAGCCAGATTCTCGAGGATATTCTTACACTCAGACCGCTCCCTGTCTAGCCACGTTATTGCGCGACCTTCCCACTCAGGCTTCCCTAATACTAGTTGAACGGATGTCGTCTGTTGGGGAACTGCAACTACAGTACGTTTCCATTTCTTGTCGCCGAAACGTACTCATTTGTAGCTCTTATTAGGCTGGATGGCAGCTACATTGAACTCTCCCTTAATGGTATGTACCGTGGCTCGTACTTACTCGACTATCTAACGCATTCTTTAAGTTCTATATTTCTTCGAGAGCATAATCACGTTCTCACAAGAAGTAGAGGTCGTGTGGTGCAGGAAGTGGACGGCAACAACTTGGTTGTACGCGTTCACTCGCTACACCTCTCTGCTGTTCAGTATCTGGATCTTTATACCCACTACGCAAAAAGTGCGTTTGTAATCCGCTTCCTCGAGACATAAATATCTGATTACTGCATAGAAGTACGTCTTTGATAAGTATGACATATGAACATGGGTAAATTAACCAGTATACAGCTGTCAGTCCGACCAATACATAATTGACGCATTCGAGTTGATACAATATGTGTGCTTTGCCTGTGAGTACTTCACACTATTGCTTTTTGGTCGTGCATATGGCTTATCGTAGGTTAGCGTTCTCGGCATTACGAGTTTATGCTTTACTGAACGGCAAGATCATCATCGCACTGGTCGTTTTCCTTTTGAACCTTGTGCCGTTTGTCACAAACCTAGTGAGCGACTCTTCATACTTAGTGGCTATGGCAAATGACAATGCTAACATCACCAAGTATGATTTTGTAACAAGCGTCGTGGTATGGGATATTGAACTCTGTACATCATATCCGACTTTGTCAGCCAATCTCCTGTTAACGTGCGTATGATAATTCTGTTTGTGTCATAACCATCTGACCGATTTATAACTCTAGACGTGCGTGGTTCCACTCGCATACCGTACTAGTAGCTAATCCCAGGCTCCGTACTCAAATAGTCTCTTTGGTCACAAGAGTCTCCGTAATCGTCGGCGACGTACTCCTCATAGCAGTCACCTGGTTCAAGACAGCTCGTTTGTACAAAGACGCACGTAAACTGAACGCCAAGGCTCCTCTCGCAACGTTGCTCTTTCGTGATGGTGCGCGGATCTCGGTCTACCTAACTGATACCTGTTCGCTGATGGAGTATTCCATTACAGGGACATTTTATTTCATGTAGGTCTTCTCTGCGTCATAAGCAATCATGTCAAAATCGGACAATCACTAACTTGAACTTCATAGCATTCTTCTCATTCTGAACATACTTCAGATCATTGAGCAGAACAATGTAAGCTCTTAAATACTGTGATAGATGACAATGTTTTTACATAGCTTACTCTTCTTCAGACAGTTTTGTACAGCCTGACTCTGTCCACATCCTTACAGATTGTGTCAGTACCGCTTCTACGATTGCTTTCGCTGTGGACTAATCAGTCATATATAGCATGACGCCAGTCATCATCTGCCGCTTTATCCTTGACCTGCGACAGGTCGAGACCTACGACTCTCGGGCTACAATTTCTGGAAATCTGTCCATGCGGTTCGTTGGCAACCTGGGCCAGTCTTTGCAGACCGGCATGGAGTTTGAGGACGAAGAAGAGACCAGCTCGCTTTCCTACGAAACCGAGGACTCCAGCGTCCCTGCTGAGATATTCCAAGAGAGTGGTGGGGAAAGTAGCAATGACGATGTGCTTGCGGTGAGTTGCGCTATTTATATTCGGTGAACGACGAACTGGGTTCTAGAAGCTCATCTACTTTCTGAAAACATGAACGGAACTTCTGCTGACTTCTCGCCTTCCAGGGACCATAGTGTCGAAGGTAGGGAATGGAATTACTTACGTTTCTTGTAATTCGTCGTGAGCATGCGTGTTGATGGACATTTGTATGCTGAGACTGAATATTATTGTATGTACATATAGATTTATGCTACACCTTGAGGTATCCATGACGACTGCTTCTATGCGTGATCATCTTGACTACGCTCGTAATACGAGTGTCATATTAGATCTCCTGACTCTGTGATAACATGGTAAGGCGCGATGACCACATCGTCGTCAGTAACGGCATGTGTGAGCGGTCTTGATGCACGTACGTCGGTTGCCCCATGGGTTGCAATGTTTCCCAGTCAAGTCTTTGCCAACGATCGAAGCCGGTTCCAATATCAAACTGCTGTACGCAGTGGTAAATCGCAAGCAAGTTTGCAACAGGAGTCAGAACTGTTTTCCATTTCACGACAAACTCTACCAATAGTTCCTTCCTAGCACACCAGACCTCTATTGGTGCCAGCGAGGGGAATTCGACGATGTGTTCGATGAGTGCGGTCCAGTCGAACGCTTCCAGCTGCCACTGCAAAGGGGCGTCGGTTGAAGAGTTCGGGACCGACAAATGGCTGCAGAGTTCGATCGCAAATGCAGATATGTGGGCGGAGCCATCGTTCAGCGAGTGGTTGGTGAATGTCATGAATGCGAATGAGGTTTCTCTTGCACGCAGAGTGTCAGAGTCATCTACCGATGATCCCTGAATGGAGAAGTGCAGTGTTCCTAGATAACTACCTCTCAAAGGAAACCGCAGCATCAGCGGCGAGGATATAGCACAAATAAGTGAGAATACATACCTTTCAGGTTCCTCTCACTTATATCACTTCCGTACGTCGTCGACCAATGTCGTATCGCACAGTTATAGAAGACATCTCTTGACCGTGCATCCTCTTGTAGACGGCGCATAATGGTGACGATCAGGTCATAGTCATGATTGTAGAGTGGTGCTACATTGACGATGGAATCATGGTGGGTACGAATGAACGAAGGGTTCACGGAATGGTATAGAATGAGCACGGTAAGAGTGTCGTCGGTGCACTCTGTTGCGCGAACAACAGGCCCGGCCTTGACCTGGTAGGTCGGATGCTGGTAGCTTGCATCGTTGGCGCATGTTGGGATGAAAGCAGGGGTCACGGTGTCATCCCAGGTCAGCTTCTTGCAGAGAATATTCTCCGTGCAGAACCCGCGCATGTTGAAATCCTGCACGAGGTTCTTCAAGCCTGAGTAGTCGGCAAAGTGGATGTCCTCAAGATGCAGGCCGATGCGATAAAATGGCAAAGGAAGCGGACGAGGAATGGTGTAGAAGAGGGGGTGTCGAACAGTACGTTTAGACTGAACGGAGGCATTCTGTCGGATGGGTTTGGTGGGCACGGACCCGCTGACGTACATGTCGAGGCTCAAGAACGTAGCGTTACCGCGAGGCCATTCCAATAACGGGCCTCGTAGGTTATGGATCCAAAGCCACTTGGTCAGTTGTTGTTCGACCAACAAGCGTTCAAGAAAGTGGCTGATCGGTGTTAGTCGAGTACCAGGGGGCCCGTCCCACAAAGACTGCAATCCTCGAAGATCCTCCAGTGATCGCAGTATGATGGTCTGGAATATGCGACCCCGTGTGTTTTCGGACCAATAGAGGCAAGTCAAAGCACACGCCGCAAGGTGTTGCATCTCGTTCCGCCTCACTAATGCAGCAGTGGGCTCGGTACTATGCCAGTACCTGAGGGGATCTACAATTCCTACGAATGAAAGAATGATCCTGAAGAGCTCCGGAGGTATCCTAGCCCCCAACCTCGACCTTATCATGCCAGGCGACTCTGTTGACTGTCACTGGGTCTTCGAAGCTGGTGCGCGAGGATGAATCAGCACTGTTGCTCTGTCTCCTCGCACCTATGGGTTACATGTTATCACTCACCTTAGAGCTTAAGCATGTAGCTATACCTATTGCGCGATGCTACTCGTAGGTACGTAGCCAGCCAGCGAACGGTAAGATGGCTTTGTATAGGAGCCAGTACGTAAGAGCACGTTAGTTTCATGCCGGCTATAGCGCTATCTAAGGTTCCGTCCCATGGCCATTCTGAGAAGCACGGAGCTCTTACGAGGAAATTCATCAGAGAAACGTGAGACTTGATTGGCAGAGTATACACTCACTAGTCATGAGGATGCCACGGTTGACTGCTCCGCTGACGGAGAGAACTGCAAAGGAGAATTCCTAACTCAAATACTTGTTGTACTTCAGCTACGTGCCAGAAGTTCGATCGATGAACGCACCTTCAAATAAGTACAGTCATCAATGTATCAGCTTCTACAATCTTGTGTGCCGTTCACAAGTAAGTTTCAGTTTATACTATTACGACGGGTAGCAAGATATACTAACTTGAGGGCCTGGGAGCTGCTATTCAGTAGCCCGTCACTACGTGCTTCGTCAGCATACAGGAAAAGGCGATAAGATATAGGACACCCTACTGTCAGATTTTGCATTCTTGAGAATCTCTTCCTTTGCAATATTGTACCAGTACGAAACCGTAAGAATCAAGTTCAGGTTTATCAATAGGCGCCCAATGTGAATTGCACTAATTTAGCGCCGCAACTGGAACCTCTTTCTCTACGGCCAACTCCTAGCTTGCAGTGAGTTTAATTACTATAGCCTACACCATAGTGTGAGTGATTATCTGTAACATTTCTTGCTTTTATTTGTGCTCACTGTCGTTGCAGGAAGTCGTCTACAGACGGGCAGCTTCGTGACTCAAGCTGTGACTCATCAAAGGGTCTGTCTTCTCACATATTGTTCTACTCTCGAGTCAGGTCTCAGCGAGCAAGTTTCAATCAGACGCTATAATTCTCGGCATTATCACCTACTCTCAGCACAAAACGTCAGACCCGACCTTCACGACATACAGCTACCATGGCACAAGTAGTCAGGCAAAAAGTTCCTCACCTCATGTCCCTCGCCGACCTCAGCGCACCACAAATTGAACGAATCATTATGCATGCTCGTTTCTTGAA
>JAXQIY010000123.1:0-16456 GCA_037041695.1 Irpex sp. PG99-01B2
ACTCCCAGTCACAGCCTCTGTTCGTGCGGGTACTTCAAGCTCTTACACGGACTTCGAGTCCGTACTAACCCAAGCCTGAGCCTCACTTAGCAGAACCAATAAGGGCGTGAGGTGTACAGATGTTTGCGAACTATACTTACTGCTCTTTGCAGACTGCGCACATTACTGAGACATATGTACATGGCCGTCATAGTGTATCGTCACGTAGTGACGGGTAAATGCTAGTTTCGATACAATTTCTCTCGTCTGTTTTGTTTAATACCCATCGATTGTTGTAGCATAGTATTCAAGTCTCCTATTCAATCCATATAATTGTGGTACGACGAGTGGCGGGTTCATGTCGATTCACTGTATGATCTTCGTCGATGTGCAAGGCAAACTCGACGCCGTTCGCGAAGAGGAGTACTTCAAGTGAAGTCCTCGGAGGCATGCCGATGATTTTGATCCGTTATCCTACACCCACCCGTGCGCGCTAGGCTCGTTCCCAGCCGCTTTCGGATCAGTCGTCGCTCCGTGATGCGTAAGTCGAAATACTGCAGTGTAACGGTAGGTATGCCGCACTTTCACTGAGCAGTCGATTTCCATCATGACTTGTACGACTAAAACGACTCCTTTGCGAGCGAAATGTATAGGTCAGCGAACAACCGTAATCTGTCGGAATGAAATTAACTGACTCCCGAGTATAAGTATGCACAGTAACAAAACTTGCTATCGGAGACGTCGCCGTCCGAGTCAGGCCCACATCGCTGCTCAAGTGATGGAATATAATGGAATTGCTTACAAAAGAGTAAGATGATATTGTCAGGCATGCCGGAGAACAACGGGGTTTCGCACAGATGATACATCTGTCCGTAGTATATGAGCGGCGTGTGAAGCACTGAGTCCTTCGACCTAGTTTGACAGCATGTTACTGGCAGTTTTTGTTGCAGGTGGGCACAGAGGATAGAATCCGAAGACTGGGAGCTACTTCTCATATCAGTCTTGTTGCTACATGTTCTATGGCACCTTAGAGTTAATCAGTTCACATCAGCAACGGGGGTCGTCTTTATGTTCACGGAACACGAAATAGAGGCCCTACAGTGAGTGTTCACTTCCAGGTACTTGATCCAGTAACACTTGACATGACAAACCTTCTCGCCACTATATCACGAACGCTGCTGGTACTAGTAGCCCAGTATGCCATTGGCTCCTAATTATGATTTGATTTCGCAGATATAGATTGCCTACATTGAATCAGTGGCGGCAAGATGACACAGAGCCACTTGCAGTGCAGCGATACATAACTGCAAGAGCAGCGGAGCATTGGTGTGGGTACGTGTATCTTCATTTCTCTTCCCCTCTCTCTCAGGCGACTCGAGCCAGATGCCCAAGATATTCTCGCAAACACTCTCAACAGTCTCCGGGACCCGGGAAGAGCAGCTCTGTCGAGTGCTCCATATCATTCTTATTCTGCTATACGTGGCTTTGGTGATCGTAGCATCGCAACACTACGAGCATGGACTTAACTTTCCATTCACATCTACCGGACAGACCACTTTGTCTGCCACGGTTTCAATCATAAGCCAGGGATTCGGCACCGTGAGTAATGCCTTCCGACGTATGCATAGACTTTCACTGACTCCCTTGCTCTATAGCTTTACCTCGCGGGGCTAGTTCTAGTAACACAGAGGCTTGCTCTCATCCGTGATCTCCATACTCGTCAAACTCTTACCGCCGTACATGACAAAACCTCAGCATGGCTTGGCCTGGGGTCTTCCCTTCTTGCCCTGGTGGACCAGATCAAGCTCCCTTCTGCAGTCCCAAGTGTAGCGTTCATCAGCTCCTACCTGGCTGGGATAGCAGTCCTTCACATCACAATCCCTGCATCTGTTAGCGTAAACACGTATAATGGGACAACCATGACACAGCAGACCACTCAGCTCGCTAGACCATTAGTGTATTCACAGTCAGTAAAACTTTATCTCTATTTATATCACACATGCTTACCATCACTAACACATAGGGATCCGGTGTCCTTTGACATCCTGAATGTTTACAACCAATTTCCACAGATAGGACTTCAAGACAACATGATTTACGACGTTCTGCCCGTGGTACCGGCGGCCGTAAACAACACCATAGTTAATGCCACGATCTTCGACGTAAAATGTGGGGTATCGCAGAATGAAGCTCAAGATGGCCAAGCGGAAATGTTGGGTGACGACGACATTTATTGGCCTGTTCGGATGGATTTCAGGAACTCGTCATCGTTAAACATGACCGGAGCACGTCTCCTCCGTAAGTTACACACTACATATCCAAAAACTACAACTTGATGACGGCATTAATACAGCTCCTTCATCTTTGAGTGTCACTACCATATCAATAACACAATTTTTCCATACCACGAAGTTCTCTGGCGTGGACCTGAACGGCCTGCCCTGGATTATCCTTGCTACTTCCACAATTCCAGTGGTGGACGCTCTGCAAACGAGGGGCGGCCTTTTCGAGATAAATCCCGGCATGGCTTGGTATAATGAGTCGCCAAATGGCATTTTATCAGATGCGAACACGAAGGGTAAGTGCGTATGGCTATCGTTGATCACCTTCATGTAATGATGTGTAGTGTTTCAGTGGAATCAATACAGATGTTCATGTGCAACATATCTACGATCAACACCACCGTGTCTGTGTCCGCCATCACCAGGCAGCCTGTCCCAAATGTCACTCTATCGGAGACTCCTATGTTTTGGGAGGAATGGTCGATGCAGGACTACCCGATTATCGTTCAAGATCTATTAACCAGTGATGTAAGTGCAGATTAACGGTTTATCACTACGATTATTGCAGACTGTCTTCTGTGACAACACTGAATCACTGAATTACCCTTGTTTAGCTCGCCGGAGCGTTCGGCGAAGCCCCAGGTGCCAGCCACGCAGCAGTTATCAACTTGAACGATATCGTCGGTGTTCCATACAATACTTCTAGTTTGGAATTTATAGGCAACATATCGTATAATCTAATTCCACTGCCCCGCTATTATTCTGTGATAGATCAGTGAGTAGAGTCACTATCACGTCGTGTACAATTCTCTCTAACGTGAAACGTTCGAATTATTTACTGCAGATTCCTTATTCAAGACTTGAATCTTAGTGCAGCCGCACCCAACCCACCTTCGAGCATCTTGCTCTCAGACTTCCAACGTAGTCTAGGGAAGGCTATGGCAGCCATTGTCTGGTATGGTGAGTGCCATCCCATGACCATGACTTCAACTGTACTGCTGCGTGGAGAACTAGTGTGGGATTAATTCAATCATAGATAGAAATGGGGATCACTCTTCCATGTTTTCATACCGTGACCCTGCCTTGGGCCATGCCAATGAAGCACGTATTGGACAGGCTATGGTGGAGGTCCTCACTCTCAGGATACGTCTCAACGTGAGCATCTGCAGTGTCATTTTCGCGCAGTAGCATGCTGACTGGCAACGACTTCGCTGACACAGTTCAACATTATTGCCGTACGTTTCAGAATTGTCTATTTTAGTTGTTACCTACCTTTACTTATACCATTTCACAGTTAGCAGTCGGTTTGGGAGTTTCTTGTTTTTTGTTTGCGCTTACCTTTCCTCTCTCGGGTGGCCTCAAACGACACGAAATCACGAACGACCTAGATGCAGCTGGTATTCTGCAGCTGACTTGGCTTCTCGGAAATGAAAGTCGTTTCGCCGGAATTCGTCGACCGGACCGTCAAGAGCTACGCCAAGCCGGTCTATTCGACGTACAGGTGAGCACCTGGGCGGAGCGGAAATTTGGTCGCAACAAGAGCGACTTTGATTCCTTGGAGGATATCGCATTGAACAGCTCCCACGCAGACTATGATGAAGTGTAATACTTGTAGTAAGAGCTGGCCGTCGAACGTTACCGAGTCGATAACCGAGAATCCAGCTGGTCGTGGCCTCTTCTCTTACTGATCTTTGACGTTCTTGAACACCGATAGACTACGGAATTTACCACAGCTGTGAGGGCAAAGGGTGTCCGGCTTATCAGCTGCCAAGTATGCCCATCAATACCACTATCGATATGTACAAAGCGAGACCGATATGCTTGCTGGTTATTTCCACTACTCAGCACTAACTGGCAGTACTTATTCTGTTAGTTCAGGACACGACAGATGGATGGAATGGTGATGAGAGTGTGCATCACAGTACTTCACTCCGGTATGGGAGGCACGTCGACGTCATCTAAATACCATGCGACTGTCGCGGGTGTGATTCATCAGAAACTAGTCACCGTCCAACATAAATATATCAACTCACGATCCCCAGTCATATTTCTCTCGTTCACAGTCTGTCCATCACCGAGCCAGAAAAGCCTGTTTGATGTCTCATCGGCTTGTGCGTACTCGTAATCTTCCCACCTAGGGTGCTCCAAAGCACTTATAGCGTGAAGGTTGCTACCTGTCGATGTACATAGATGTTTAAGTGGTCAATCAGAATGGCGTGAATCAAAGGAAAGTACCTGGCCAGAGTCCCACTACTGTACCATCCTTCGCAGTATACCAGGTCTTGCACTTGTCCATATACACAGTCTGCCCGTGGTTTATGTCAATGAGCTTTCTACTGCCTTGATTTGGCCAGAAACAGATGTACACAGACCTTGGGAAAATAATGCTGAAATTCCAAACGTCAAACTCGTTATATCGAGATGAATATGGACCAATTTCGTACCCTCATGTGTTGCATCCAATCACGAGTCGCGTCCGGCTTTGGCACCATACTCTTTAGTCTCTCCCGTTGGAGTTTCATGGCACACTTCGCAGCGTACATGGCCTGATGTTCTAGCATTGAGATGATTGTGCCGGTGTTCAGACCCGATCCGGGACCATAAATGAGGAACATGTTCGGGAACCCGTCCACTGCCATAGACATATATGCTTCGGGATAAGGATTCCAGCGCTCGTTGAGTTTGATGTCATGTTGACCGATAATTTCGAAGGGATATTTGAATGAGACATCGAACCCAGTGGCGAGAACTAGGACATCGAGGTCATCATGACGCCCGTCCTCGAGCTCGATTCCAGTGGTGGTTATGCGCTTGATTGGAGTAGTCTCGTACGTAGTCTATACACTAGTGAGCAAGCAATACGCGAGTTTCTTCGATAAAAGCTCACATTATCAGCGCAGAGTGCCTCCAAATAACCATTTCCAGGTGTAAGCCTCCGACAGAACACCGAAAAATCAGGTACAACTAAAAGCAAATGACCAGAATAGTGAGTTAACTCGAAGGAAAAAGCAACCAGCAGCATACTTTGGCTGAGCAGTTCAGGCTTCTTGGCTAGACGCTCTTTCATATCTGCCTCGAATAGTCCTCTTACTTGTTTTTGCATTTCTGAATCACAGACTGAGACCATATGAAATACCTGAGACAAAAATGAGAGTAAATATGTACGAGCTCTTTGGGAGAAACTTGACTTACGTTCATACCATGCTCTACAGCATGCCTGAATCGTCTTGCTTCTTCAGGATCCTTGAATCTCTCGAGCTCTTCAGCCTTGAAGGTATCTGCCAGTGGACATGCGACGTCAGTAAAAAATGTTCAGCTCGAGAGCAAAGAATGTTGTTCGCACGATCGGTATCTTCTGGGCCTCTTCCAAGCAAGTTCATAGTCTCCTGAATTGCGAAGTCGGGCGCGATCCACGTTTTCTGACGTGCATAGTTCACGAGAGTTTTCACTTTAGGATGGATAGTCGCAACGATCTGTATACCTGAAGACCCCTAATAATCGCCGCTCAGCTCATGAGGGTAAATTGAACCGCAAGGTACGACTTACATTGCCCACGACACCTACTCGCTTACCGTAGATGAGCTTCTCATCTACGTCCCACTCAGCACTATGGACAAGCGTCCCACTAAAGTCCTTCATTCCGGGTATGTTTGGCCACTGCCATCTGTGCAAGCTACCCACACAGAGCAACAAGATATCGCAAGTTTCTTCGAATTCTTCTGGCTCCTGTGCGCCATCCATAATATGGCGGATACGAATAGTCCACTTCCCAGATGTTTGGTTCCACTGGGCGAATGTTAGCTCGTGCCGAAGGTGAATGTATTCACGCAATTTATACTTGTCCACGACCCGCTCGATGTTGGCTTGAATCTCAGTACCAGGAGAGTAGAATTTCGACCACTGCGACTGAGAAGTGATATTTGAGTTACAGAAGATACTCAGGAAGAAAGGAGTGGCCAAACCTGGTCTTCGAAGGAAAACTGATACTACCGCGCGTGTAAGTATAAACCAACCCGACGAAGGTTTGAGTAGGACGTACGCAGTGGCTAGGCACGTCACATGCAATGCCCTGCTTGCGAATCAGTATCTGGTGTCACATCTAGAGCTAATTTCAGCGCCCTTACCGGATACTTGTTTGCAACCCATGTACCCCCAATCCCGTCTTGTTTATCGTAGATTTTGAAATCAAGATTGCGGATTTTTTGTCTGAACCTGAAGACGAAGTAACGTCATGAACTAGTCTTAAGATAGGCATAATATTACCGCACCTAAGAGCACAAAGGACCCCGCTGAATCCCGCGCCTATGCACCGCACTTTCATGGGTTTGTACTCATCAATATTGAACTCCGGTGGTTTGTAGAACGCGTCTCCATTAAACGCAGGAGGTCGATTGAGTTGAGGCTGGGGAGATGTAGGTGCCGCCGACGGTCCTGTTGAGTCAGCAGGAACGACCTGACGGCCAAGGGCCCATCGCGAGAGTCTTGAGAACATTTGGAGCAGAGAGATGCCGGTGTGCATTCTTTCTTAGCGTACTTATAGCTTCCCGCCGCCGTACCTCGGATATGGTACTCGATACCATCGAAATTTCGTCAGATTACCACGCCACACCTGTGACTCCTCGTGGTGAGATTATCGTGAGAAACGATCGCTGTGTGCCTGCTAACGATGACCCAAGTTCGAACAGTTTCCGACGATGAAGCCTAAGCCTTCGTATTTATTGCCAGAGCAGGGCCGAGATTATACAATCTGTCAAAGGCCAGCAGATATTTAACAGCTGATATTAACTATAAGCAAGCGCACCGTGGCCACAGCTCAACACGATACGCGCACATCTTTGCATAGACCTTCAACAGGTTCCAATGATACGGAGGAGCAATAGCTCGGAGCTGCCATGAGGTCCCAAGAAGTCTTAGGGCGATCTGTTGCCCACGAAGTACTCATTCATTCAGTTGCTAATCACGAGCGAGAAGAGAGGGCACGAACCATTCGAAAGGTATTTCATTCCAAGAGATTTCCGAAAGCAATTTGGCATGGAAGATGCGTTAGCTTGACGTCGTGTGAGAAGACGACATAGAAATGGCGGCCTGAGAGTGAACCGGGTGGCGGAGAACATTCCATAACATTGATCGCTGTGAGCTTTTGAGCGTGGAGTAGGCCACAATGAGGAGTATCGGTAGCCATGACTGGGCCGGAAATCCATGCCGAGACAACCTTTACTATAAGCAAAACGACCCCAACTTGTCGCTCTATGACAGGATTATGGAATATCAACGAAAGCACAGTGCCATTCGTCATGATATCCTTATCATATATGCGAGAATTGAAGTGCTTAAATTCGGCCTCGTGTGCAGCCAATCCGTGAAAACCGCTTCAATGGATACAGCGAAACGCTATCGTAACATCTCATTCTGGTATTGGAGGTACGTCGACATCGTTCAGATACCACGCAACTGCAATCAAGAGGGTCATTAGCTTCTGCCTTGAGAAATACCGGCCTGTATACGCACGATCCCCAGTCATATCTCTCTCGTTCATAGTTTGACCATCGCCGAGCCAAAATAGCCTATTTGGCGTATTATCAACACGCTCATACTCATAATCCTCCCAGCGAGGGTGCTCTAGGGCGTTTATCGAGTGAAGGTTGCTGCCTATGAGCGTATAGAAGATGAGACAAGAGCACACCGTGACGGCGTTGTAAGCAGACCCACCTGGCCAGAGTCCTATTACAGTACGGTCCTCAGCGCTGTACCAAGTCTTGCACTTGTCCATATAAACGGTCTGGAGAAGAATCGTGAGGGACATTCTGTCAGCATGGCGCATTGTATGTACCTTTGGAAAGAAGTGCTAAACACGGTTTGATGATCAGCATAGAATGACGTCGAGGGGTTGACCAGGACTTACACGCATATGTTGCATCCAGTCCCGTGTAGCTTCTTTCTTCGGCTCCATACTCTTCAGCCTTTCCCTCTGTAGCTTCATCGCACACTTCGCGATATACATGGCTTGGTGTTCCAGCATCGAGACAATGTGGCCTGTGTTCAATCCCGATCCAGGGCCGTAGACAAAGAACAGATTCGGGAACCCGTCGACAGCTACAGACATGTAGGCTTCGGCGTAAGGTTTCCACCTGTCGCTTAACTTCGTGTCATTCCTGCCAATAATATCGAAGGGATAGCGGTAGGAGACATCGAAGCCTGTGGCCATAACGAGAACGTCAAGCTCATTGCGACGACCGTCGGCTAATTCAATGCCGGTAGGAGTGATCTGTTTGATCGGGGTAGTTTCATACGTTGTCTATTAGGGGAACAGTCGTCAACACATATTATGGGAAGTAATTAACAGCAATAAATCCTACATTATCTGCGCATAGAGCCTCCAGATATCCGTTACCAGGCGTGAGTCGGCGACAGAAGACTGAGAAACCGGGAATGACTGACAGGAAGGCAGTTAATCGAGCGTGCCCAGAGAAAAATAGCAGGATATAACCTACGCTTATTTATGAGCTCGGGTTTCTTTGCCAGGCTCTTCGCCATGTCCGCCTCGAACAACGCTCGAACTTGCTTCTGCATATCCGAGTCTCGCATCGTCAGCGAATGGAAGGACTGGCATGTTGCGTTAGAATACGTCAGTAAATGCAGATCTGATGGCAAATACACTCACGTTCTGACCGCATTCTACAGCTTGCCTGAATCTCTTAGCAAATTTAGGATCCTTAAGTCGTTCTAATTCTTCGGCAGTGAACTCATCTGCCAATATCGGGATGAGCAAGAGCACCGGATGGCAGCTTGAGCTACTTACAATTCGTGTCTCCCGGACTTCTGCCCAGTTGATTCAGTGTGTCCTTCAGCGTGAGAACAGGTGCGATCCACGTCTTCTGTCGTCCATAATTGACAAGCGTCTTCACCTTTGGCTGTATCGCCGACACTATTTGTATCCCTGAAGACCCCTGTACCAATCGTCAGCTAAGAAGACGGAGAAACGACACAAACACACATTGCCGACAACTCCCACCCTCTTCCCCTCAATACTCTGCTCATCCAAGTTCCACTGCGCGGAATGCACGACTGGTCCCTTAAAGTCCTTTAACCCGGGTATGTCCGGCCAGTGCCACCTAGATAAGCTTCCCACGCAGAGCAAAAGTATGTCGCATGTCTCTTCGAACTCTTCTTCCTCTTGAGAGTCTACGGCGCTATGGCGTACACGAATTGTCCACTTTCCCGTGCTCTGATCCCATTTGGCGTGAGTGAGTTCATGTCCGAGGTGGATATACTCGCGGAGCTTGTACTTGTCCACGATCCGTTCGGCGTTGGCTTGGATCTCGGAGCCGGGAGAGTAGAACTTAGACCATTGTGACTGGATGATACAATGCTTAGTTGGGCGTATGTGTGATAGAATAGATCGTCATACCTGGTCTTCGAAAGAGTACTGGTACTGTAGTATGTATGAGCTCATGGAAACTTGCATAAGCTGTAGTGTGACGTACGCAATGGCTGGGAACATCGCATGCAACCCCCTATTCCGATGGATGTCAGCTCGTCGTAGTAGGCACGAACACATCGATTGTCCTACCGGATACTTGTTCGCAAACCACGTCCCGCCCACGCCATCTTGCTTCTCGTAGATCTTCAAATCGAGGTTTGCGATCTTCTGTCTGAATCTTGATTGGGGAAGCGTACGTCAGCTGCTTGTATACATCATCAAAATCACAACTACTTCGTGACTTACCTTAACGCGCATACGATCCCACTGAACCCTGCGCCAATGCACCTAACCTTCATAGGCCTATAGTCATCGATGCTGAATTCTGGAGCTTTATAAAACGCATCTTCCTCGAAAATTGGAGATATCGAAGCCTCAGGCGGAGGCACTGCCTTGTCATTGGCAGTATGAGCCTTATTGCCAAAGAGCCAGCCGGTCAGTGGGGAAAACATGGCAAGCAGCGGATGCGGAAATCTGGGACCGTGCCTTCAAACACAGTCAGTACTTATAGTGTTGGGTATTCGCGGAGGTCATCAAGGCCGCGTCATTGAGCTACGCAACCCTCAAGGTCCCGCTCTGCCATATAACTGTGAGAGAGGATCCGTGGGGTGTACTGAGAACTCGGATGGATCCCCGAGCCGTCCCCGAGTGGGCAATCGACACATAATCACGGACAGAATACGCTACATCGCTCGGGTGAGCAGGGATCCTCGAAAGCCTGAATGTTTACTTGTGTGTGCGTCGAGAGCTCCGGAGGTGTGCTTTCTTGTAATTATTGTCCGTGGCTACGAAGAAGCACCGTGTCCATTGGGATGAACGAGGTGTATTTGACCCTTCCTCCTTCGCGTGTAACTTTGAGAGACTCAGATGGAACTTCCAAGGCCACAAATGGATAGCCCGAGAACGGTGAATAGGGTATGCACATAAGCTCCGAGAAGCGTGAGGGGTTCTGGTACGCGGCGTATACACATATATTCAGTTGCGTGCCACAAAGCGGAAGACTTGCCACTCACTTGTGCGACACTGCATTCCATAACGATTCCGTCAGTGGATATTCGAGGGCTGACTGTAGTCAGCAGGGAAGACCAAGGGAGCAGTTTCTGGGATAAAAGGGCGCAGTAGCTGGGAAGTGGCTCGGTCTACCATATTCTTGTCCGAGTCTCACTCAGCACCATGAGCATACGGGTGTCAGGTTGTACGACCACATGTATACCGGTAGCGCGAACGCCAGCCTATGTCACCTATCGACCCGGACGGCTGCAGCAAGCTGCCCAGTAAGAGTGTAGTATATGATCAAGAGCTTTTCCCTCTGGCCTTACCCATATGAATTTCTCAATTATTGAGGTGATGTCGTTTGGCAAATGGTCACGGTAATGGTCAGAAGACAAGGTTGCTGCGATTGAGCCCTTTCGGACGAGGACGCGCCCGCCGCGCCACAACGGTCATGATAAACATGAGCAAACAATACGCGAGGAAGCGTGGGACGCTTTACTTACTTCGAATCTGGCCTTCAAGTTCACCGTGAGGGTGGCCTTGGCGGCACCACACCATGTCTCTAAATTCATATGTAAGTACGTTCCAGTCAGTGATATTCATAGAATGCATATCACAATTGACCCCTACGACTAGAAAATAGCATGTTGAAAATATCACTTGTACGTGGTTCTGGGAAGTTGGAACTTGGATAAGTACTGTAGTCATGAGGTGAAATGCAGAGGCCTGGTCTGGCGGAGTAAAAATCCCTGTCTGACCTCTGATCGTAGGTAACGTCTTATTTATACGTGATAATCTACTGCATTCTTCCGAAATGCAGGCTGTTGTTAACGATGCAATGGCCAGTAGGAGCTCAAGCTATCAGGCCGGCTGTGACAGACCCACAGCTGGCCAAGACCACTTTAGCTTCAAATATAGTAAAGTTATGTACGTATTCCTTTATCTCAAGCTTAAACTGCTCAAAAGCTTTGAAGGTATGGCTTGACGGCCTTTTGGGAGTACACGCAACCCATTCACAGTTGGCCTGCTGTTTGAAGACGTGGGCCTAGAGATCATAGGCCCAACTGGGCCATGGCCTAACAAGACCAACTGCATACTTGCTCCATCCTTGGTTCAGAATGGAGATTTGCTTGAGTATATAATCTTCTACTAAGACCTGATACTTTCAGATAGTACCTCCCCGAAATCGTTTGGAACGTCGTCGATGCCTTCCGAAGTTGTACTCTCGCGACCTTCTGTGACACAGAACCTGCTTTTAAGGCTCCAGTCGTGCGAATACAACGGAGCTTCCCCTCTCCACTTGCTTAGCGATGTAGCATACCATGTGTATCAAGAGGAAACGGCTACCAGGAAGATGCGGGCAGATAAGCTCAAGAGCGCCAATAGGTTCCGATTCAAGACCAAACCGAGGAAATTGGTAGGTGTTCGTTGTCTCTTGTGCTAAGAGAGCGAGACTGAGCGCGGCTTATCTGGTGTTTAGCATACTTGCAATACTGTCGGTTGTGGGAAACAATATCGTGAATTTAGTGGACTAGCGCTTCACTGCAATGCCCATGGCCAGTACGTACTACATACTCGACTCTCGTTGATCACAGCCACAAACTAATAGTGCGTGCCTTCGTATAGTCGACTCCCATAGTTTGGTGGTGCTTGTTTCATGTCCTAGCGGTTTGACTGAGACCATTGCTTGTGCCCATGTTCGATTGCCATCTCTCCTGATAAAATGACCTCGGGGATTGTATGCCATGCATTATATGCCCAACTATGCCCAATCCATCCTGTACTTACTTACAAATATATGATCTTTATGACCCATGTGCACGTACTGCGATAAGATTTGAGTGTAGCTTATCTGATAAGATGCGATTGACTACAAATGACGCTACTTTCTGATGTGGCGTGGCGAGTTGTTCCTCTGTTCTGAACGTCGAGTTACCGCTGCGGATTTAGAACACACAACATGTCTCCAGTCATAACCGAACTCCCCGCCATCACCATTCTTGCTCGACATTCGCCGCAACAGGCAGTCATCCTGCCTGGCTGCCCCACTCGGACTATTTTGGTCTACTCACGAGTGGGCTGACGAGCTCCGAGCGCACGTTCAATTCCTTCCTCCTTGACCACCACCACCACCACCACCTCTACTCTCTTTCAACTACAGCAACTTTGAAGACTGCGGCGGGAGTCATCTGGTGCTTGTACTGACATCAAGATGGACTGGCACATGGACGGTCCCCGCCGGCGCATAACGGGTTGGGGGATCGCCTCTCACGCTCTACTCGCCACTTTCGTCGCGGGCTTCCTCATTCTCGGCATCCGCAACGCGTCGCTACCACACAACCTAATTCGCAAGAAACCTAAAGTCGGTGAGTACTGTATGATGCATGGTGCAACTACTGTCCGCTCACGTAGCAAAACAGACTTTCCGGACTTTAACAGTATAATAACATATTATAAGGAGCTGCCAGAGGCCGATGTTAATCTTAGTAAGTGCCTCCCGTACCAATATTCCCTTTTTTATATCCAAAACTTCAACAATGTCCCAATACACTTGAACGTCGTCACTCGTACTGAGGTGCTCTAAACAATCTCTCAGGACGTGGCCACCTCGGCCGATCGTCGGAACGCTACTCTATGTTCTCTGACTTCTGTGCCTGTATTGACCACCTTCGTCCAACGCAGATGATAGAAATAGTCGCTTTATATTCATCGGAGATGTTCACGGGATGAACGAGTCTTTACAGTGCGTAGCAGTCTCGCTCTCCTATTTCGCCCGGCTAAACTCGGTCTTTCAGTGACTTGCTCGACGAACTTTCCTGGAACCCATCTCACGATATTCTATTCTTTGCTGGAGATCTCCTCGCCAAATCAGAACACTCAACATCTCTGGCAGTCTGGGACTTCATATACAAGAATCATATTAATGAACAAGGCCGTCAAGTCATATACCCCGTCCGAGGGAATCACGACCATATGGTCGTTCAATGGCGGGCCTGGAGAGACTGGTTTGAAGGCCTCATCCTTCCCACTCCTCGACGACACCACCATCACGTCCTACTACCGCCTCTTCCCTTTGCCATCCCATCCCTTAACAGTTTGTTTGGCTCAAATTCCTCCGAGGAATCAGATTCGGCCGCTATTCACACAGGACGTGACTTCCTCAACCTCATCGAAGCGGAGTGGGTGATCGCGTCAACGAGTGGTAACAGCGTACCTCCGGACCCCGAGGAATGGGTTGAAGTCACACGCAAACGTGCTCGTGGTACTTGGCGCGAGGCATGGTGGGCACGTATTCCGAAGACGCCGTCACATGGACATGACAAGAAGGCATGGAAGATGTTCAGTGATCATTACTGGTTGGCGAGAGATATGGAGAGGCAGGAGGCAGAGTGGCTGATGAAGGAGGTGCCACTGGTGAATTGGATAAGCGGGCTGCATGCCTTCGTGGTTCATGCAGGAGTGTTACCTGGGGACCCGACGCTAGAGATGGACAATGAGAGGCAACCATTGGCGAGGATACCTGGGACTGCGAAGGCTGGTGAGACTGCAATTTCCGTTGCTGGAAGAGTGGTTGTGAATGAAGGACCTATTGTATGGGCAGACACCGACAGTCCACGAACGCAGGAACCTCTCGGTCTGAGTGCTCCGTCGTCTGACACCAGCATCGACGTACAACCGAACTCCAATATCTCAGCTCTACGACGTTTCCAAGAACGAGATATTCTCACACTCGTGCCCCAGAATATGGACCCATGGGTTGTACTCAACATGCGGAGCGTTAAGAAGAGTGGAAAGGTGACGCGGATCATGGACAAGGGTACACCGTGGAGCGAATTGTGGGCGGACGCGATGAAGCACTGCAAGGGGTTCGGACTCCCGGGAGAGGAGGGCTACGACTTCGAGACAGATCCTCTCGCATCGCCGGACTTCGAAGGCGAAGTCGAGACTGCCAAGAAGCATGGCCCGAAGAAGTACAACCTCAAGTGTTATCCGAGTACGGTCATATACGGGCATGCTGCTACGAGAGGCCTCGATATCAAGAGGTGGAGCTTTGGGCTGGACACGGGATGCTTGTATGGGCGGAAGTTGACTGCTCTTGTGTTGAGTCAGAAGGGTCACTCAGACAACGATGAAGACGACGATGGTGACGAGGGGGAGGATGTGAAGGCGTTGAAGAGGCTGAAGTTCGGTGACTCTGATGCGCGGATCAAGGCCAAGCTGGTCAGCGTAAAGTGTCCGAACATTGATGACGACGACGAAGATTAGAAGGGCTGTTCGAACTTCCATCCATTCATCCATTCGTTGTGTGGTCTTGACTCATTTCCATTGTAGCTTATTACTTGTGCTAATTTCTGGTGTTATCTACGGGCTCGGTTATTGCTTCATTATACGCCTACATGTATTCTACTAGTCACGGTTGAGTCCGAACGGTCTCTTACTCGTTTCGTACACGATTTTTTTGTATAATAGCAATCTCTCTCATATCCAGGCCTCTGCACGCCTGGTTACGTGTACCAAGGGTCAAACCTGTCTGAAAGATACGTCGACGCCACTGAAACTCGATTGTAGAGATGTTCACGTTTCGTGTGAGAATTGTCCGTCAGAAATGATTGCAAGAGCTATGATACAAAGATGATGCTATACATGGCACAGATGGCAAGAGGAGTTGTAGTATGATTAACGGTAGAGGTGTATTGATATCGTGATGTCATCTCGGAGATCGTAAACGTGAAGAGTCGGACTTGAAGGTGAATGATAGCTTTGGGGGAAAGGAAGAAGGGGGAACATGAGGGCGCAAGAAAGTCCGTGTGTGGCACCTCTAATTGCCATGCTACGGATGAACGAGAACGGGATAAGACAACTGTATGGGATATATGAATGAAAAATAAGCATGGTCCATGCGTATTGCGTGATGAAAGAATGGATAGATGTGGTAAAGACAGAAGAAAAAGGATTTTCGAGGGGAGATCAAGCTAGAAATGGAAGATATGCCCCTGACCACTTTAGCCACGACACCGTCGTGCTAAGAGGCTCGGTGCTTGGGGGTTTGACCTCAAACACCGATGGGAGAGGGAGGCTGACTCAGTTTGTCCAATGATGCCTTATGGTAGTCGCCCATCTTGGTCACGTCGCTCAAGGCCTATTAGTGTCAATACCAGGCACGACAATGGTTAGCTCTGAGATACGGATAAGTGATTCTTCGAGATAGTACGTACATCGTGTGGAGTGTTGCGACCATAGCCATAAGTGTCTCCATACATCGTGTTGCTGTATGCACTTTCGGTTGGTGTAAATCTTGGGCGTGAGTCCTGTATACCGAATTGTGAGATATAGAACTGTGCATTCAATGTAATGGTGCGCACGTCGGGGTGATACGGCTCTGTTCTGATAGACGTCGAGAACTCATATGCAGCGCTAGACCGTTCAGGCCCACTAGTACTTCGTATCTTGTTTCGCGCGTTCAGCCTGCAAGAATGATAATCAGCTGATAGAATATTCGGGTAATGCGGACACGCTGACATTGCGAGCATCGAGTTGGCGTAAACTGTAGCAGAAGGAAGTATGATCAATGCCCTTGCTATCCAATGAGACTAGCGTAGAGAAACCTACGTTTGCTGATGAACTCAATGAGACCACCGAAAAGCAGACTGTTCTCAATTTTGACCTATCGATGATCAAGATGTATGAGTTGTAGCTCAACTGAGATCGTGATCAACTTTGA
>JAXQIY010000124.1:0-11933 GCA_037041695.1 Irpex sp. PG99-01B2
AGCTTCAAGGCCGTGATAGTAAGGTAAGCGTGTACAGGATGTGTCTGTGACACTCTCAACTTGAAAGTCGCCTCGGCCGCGAACTTTAGGGCAGGCATCACATATGAAACCTGCCAGAAAAGGCAACTCGCGTGGACTTACATCTAGCAGTCACCTCAGACAGCTGCTCCGTAGCCGTCTTGTAAGTCTCTCGATTATCCACCATATGGATAAAGACACCACGAATCTCGAAAACTCAAACCCCCGTGTTCCACCGGAGATTCTGCATTCCATTGTATCATGGGTGGTTGCTTACTACCTGGATTCGATTCTTACCGAGGATCTACCATTAGACTACGTCGACGGCCAGCTAGGAGCTGCACCCCGCTCCACTTTCTCTAACGACTCTTTTAGGACCGACTCCAATGAGTTTGGAGTAGCGAGCACATCTTCATCCGAGGCATATAACCCTGTTCTCCCATTGCTGCAAGCGGGCACTCAAACACGAGCACCCACTCTTTGTGTGCTATCTGAAGCACTCGGGATAGTGGTGAACTGGAATGGCATAAAGTGAGTGCTGCATGGCTATCGCTTTATTCTGGCACAGTTGATATCTATCCACAAGCTTCAATACTTTCGATGTCGATCCTTGGGCACGAATCCAGGCCGTACGACATTTCTGCAACAGCTATATAATCTCCGAGTCAGCCCAACCTAGCCTGGATGCCTGGAATGGACAAACGGAGCACAGCAACGTCAGCGAAGAAGGTCGACTAGAACAAATAGCCCCATCTCCGTTTCTGCGAGCATACGTTTGGCTCGCAGCCACGAAGTATCGGTTAGAGTCTACAAGACGAGCTGTTAAAGCAGCCATCAGTCTTGGGGAATCCTCTCATCGATGGTTGAGTCATCTCATCAGACAAACTCACGAGTTACCTGGCATAACTTCCGACGGGAATTATCCATTACGAGCGATAGTCTTAAAGCGAGTGAGATTCCGCCAGTGGGAAGTGACCAGCTGTACGTGGTTTGCTACCTCGACCTTCCGTTAGGACTACTCACGAAATTACTGGGCTGCTTTATGTCAGTCATGGTATTAGACGCGACGCTACCCGCTATCGAACGGGCGATGGGTCATTTTCGAGGGCTTGACGAATCTCTAGAGAAAGAGAAGCTCGCCAAAACATCTGTTGATCAGGATCGCTCACCGACAATGAACGAGGATTATCAAGAAGAGTATACGGTGAGTGATCATGCCTTTTTCTCCCATTCAACTTCCGGGAAATGAATAATTGATCCTGCGTTCGACAGGATATTTCAACCCAACTTAGCGCTACTCTTCAGAATCTGGAAAAGGTTGTTCATTGTTTCGGACCGACATATTTATTTTCTGAAAGAGTAAGATATCTAATTGGTTGATACTTCATACACCATAGGCTAACAAGAATGTCAGAGCTGGGAGCCGATAATCGAATCAATGGCCAACGTCTCCGGGCACCACCCTCCGATAGTGATTGATTCGGCTGCCTTCAAAGATTGTCAAGACTGCGCACTGGCCATTACAGAGGCGTACTTAGGGTACATTCATAACACAGATGCAAACAATGTTGAGAGTTTACTTTGATGTTCCATACCAGTTTCTGTCTGAATCATCAATGTACCCAGTGTCTCAGTTGTGGGCGGAACAGCCAGGCAATCACAACTGTTGTTATACATTTGTTTCGTGCAGGCTCTCCGTCTTCTATCTGGGCCCTGCAGATGCGCTTGTCCAACACTGCGGAAGTTCGAGGAATGTTTGTGATATTGCGAACTCAAAACGCCAACATGGTACTCCAGTCAACATAATACATCAGTACTGCCTAGGACCTCAACTGCGCGGCCGATTGCATGCTTAATATTGTCAGGCGACAGTATTACACATATAAAAAGGGGCAACTCTAGGCCAATGTGAGGTCAGAGCAGGACTCTCCATACATACCTGACTCCCTGTTCCATCGGCCACTCACGCTACTAGGGCCACCATTCCATCTTCAAGATAAGAGAGCCACCATGCGTCTAACCCTCCTCTTGATTGCGCTTTGTACCATCGTTTGCCACGTCTTAGCTGCTCCTACTAGTACAACTCGAACTTGCCGTGACGAGCAAACCATTGTAGTCCAAAGACCGTCCCTCTCGGTAGAAAGAATACCTACTAACTTATCTTCAGGAAAGTGAGTATGCACAACGCGTCATTCTCTGTCTTCGTAATACTGACATCGTTTGTTGGAAGACGCGAGACCATTCTCAAAGGGACATTGGGAGCTCAAGCACCTTTTCTAGACGATATCGTGCAGCATTTGCTGGAGTGAGTAGTACTCTGAACATGAAAGTGCACATACTTACGTTGAACACATCGTTCCTACTAGCTCCTGGGGATTTGGAGGAAAGTCGTAGCACTTTGCACGAGATCATGACCAGTCCAAAGGCAATAACAACAAATGCCATTCTGTCATACTGGCCTCTTGCGGTTGATGCAAAAGCACGATGGAACATGCAACCTTTTGGTTGTTGAGGACAAGAATCTGTATGCGATTAGATGATCATGACAACGAACTACGTACGTAAAGAGAAAGAAAGTCCGATGGTCCCATATATACAACGACTATCGATTCATGAGTCCGAAAGCTCCCTCGCCTTCCCCTTCCCCTTCCCAGGTGGAGAATTCAATACTAGATTGAGGTTTGGAGAACTGGCCATGGCGGATGATGTGAAAGACGGTAGACGCTTCCCGCCTTTCTGCGAGCCTGGTGACAGATAGACAGGAGATCCTGTATGCGTCGGTGTACCGGGCAGGGAGTTGTTGGAGCGACTTGGGGGTGAATGGGGCGAGCTTGGTGTCGAAGAGTCTCCCGAAGCGGCTTCTGTTAAAAGGAATTCTACCCAGAGCTTCGAGAAGGACTAAAATAGTGTTCGTCAATATCTATGGAACCAAGAATAATCGTTCCGTCCACTGACCTCCGTCTCATCTGTCTTCTCTAGCTCGGAAGACTTGCCCTTCCCAGATGCTCTGTTCCACAGCGAGGATGCGATAGATGAGCCACCCTTCCGCTGCAAGCCAGCCTTTTCACGCTCATCATCATTCCATTGTAGGATGGAGGCTAGAAGTGAGAGCATCTCGAAGCGTTTGGAATCGGCTCGGGGTGTATTCAGGAAAGAAATCAAGACATTTGTTACCAGCCGCCGGTCCACGTTCGTGTCCGTCGAGGACCGCCGCAGTCGACGCAGGGCCTCCATGAGGTGCTCATTCATGATTACAGCTATAGGCAGCGTGAGCTGGATACAGTAGACAATGTTAACGGACCCACCTTCGTGTCGTAGTTTGCCAATAAGGAGATTCTTTTCTTTGATCTCTTTCTCCAGAAGCTGTGTTTTGCTTGAATTCGTTGATGTCTCTTCCAGTTGCATCTATAAGAGTGGGACGTGGGTGAGCCAGCGGTTCTCATGTTTCGCAAACTCGCCACACCTCAGCTGTCAGAGCGCGATGCTTATACTCAGCAAGGGATTGGGTAATTTGTTCAAACCGTGACTCGTAGTCCTTGACAGCCTGGCGGACCTCGTTATCCTTGGCTACAGCATAATGAGCGAATTATAACACCAATGTATTCTTAAGCGTACCTGCTTGAAAGTCTTCAAGAACAGACTGCAGATTCTCGGCCTTCTCCCTTTCTGTGAGCAGCGCTGATGCCTCACGTTCTCTTGCCTCTCGCTCAATCTCAAGGTCTCGTCTGGTCGCCTCCAACGCCGTCCTAGCCTCGTCCGCAATAATGTGCTCCTGTAGTGCTTTCTGCTCCCACTCGTCCCTCTCTATTCGCACATGCTCCAGTTCTGTCTGCATCTCCCTCAGCTCACGTTCTCGTATAAATACCTCCTGTGCATTCTCCTGGAAAGCCTTGCTGCGCATCGCTTCCAGCTCTAGGGAAGCACGTTCAGATTCCGCATTAGAGGCAATGAGTTCGGACTTCAATGTTTCCACAGTCGCAGCCAGATCCTCATTCTGCGCTGTTAGCTGCTGCACGACTTGCTCTTGACGGTCGAGTTCTTCCTATGTCGTACCGAAAGTCATGCAATGGTCTTCAAGCACCAAACGACAGGGAGACGTACGGCGTCCTGCTTCAATTTATTACCAAGAGTAGTACGCATTGTAGTAAGCTTGGCCAGTAAGTTATTATACTGTGTGGCAAGAGTCTCCTTTTCCTCTTTCACTCTCGCTAGCTCTACCTGAAGTCTCTCCACGGGTTCCATTTCCGACAGGTCCTCGTCGTGGTCGTGATTCGTGCCGTTCGTTCCCTTCGTCGGAGATGTTGTAGACAGCCTGTCGCTGTCTACCGATGGTCGAGCACCATTTGCCTCTGCACCTGTAGTTTCAAGAGACATTGTCGAGGTAATAGTTGAAAGCGAATTCTTGGATTGATGGGAGAACACCGTGACGGAGGCATACAACGTGGCGGCACATGCTAGGTTACTATTTCATTTAGATTTTAATGGGAATTGTAGTGTATCTGACCGTGGGAACGCTATCCATTATTAGAGTGAATCACGGCTAGTAGCATTTGTTACAGCTTTTCTATGTATAAGCGCTACAATAAAAAGACCCTGAGATCATCATCTCAGCGCATCTTGCCTTCTTACATCTGCCTCAAATCTGCCTCGTGCAGGCATGCCAAGGTATGCCCTTTCCATGATATCGTACTGGTCTCATTCTGCAGGTTGAAACCATTCGATATGACAGAAGCCTTCAGTATATGAGTATAGCGAGATCATATTCGCATTGCTTTCATAGGGAAAAGTGCTGCGAAAAGTCGTCGCGCCGTTACAACATGTTAGCCGGAGGTTGTCCATCACCGTGCCCATATCACGATTAGGCCGGCATGCGTGTCAAGAGCGCTGGACAGACGCCATTGGTCGCGTCCGACCCTTGTGTTCCTTTCTCACCTCTGCTTCTTGGCGAGGTTCCTCCCCGACCACGACCTGGAATCTCTCCTCACACGACTTCTGACGATCTGTACGCTCTTTAACGACTATTACTGCTAAAACACAGTTCAAGACATTCAAATTCACCGAAGTGATAGTATATAATTGTAGTTCATGAATCATGGGTCGAGGAGGTACGTGATGCGCCTCTCATATGAGCGCTCTCTGGCTGATATTATATGAAGGTGCAGCAGGATTAGAGGCCGTCGTGGCGTCTTATCCCAATGATTTGACCACATTGCCTGGAGGGCAGTCAGCGCCGATGGAGGGCACGAAGAACAAACGCAAGCAGACGTTGCTTAGTTTGTTAGATGCGCTGCAGGAGTTGTCTAAGGACGAGGACCTGGATGTTTCTTGTATGTGCGGAAATTGGGTGAGATGGTGTTGAAGCTCACAAAGTTCCCTCATTAGCGGCTGCACAACAGCCCAGTTTTGAGGCTGATCGCGATGTTCGTGAGTAACAAGTCTCGTCACGTACATGCGCGGTTATATTGATAGCGTTGTTCAGCTACAACGGACGAGCACTTGCAGAAAGTGGGCGCAGAGATGTTCAATAAGTTCGAAAGACGGATTGTAAGCCTTGACCGAGAGGTGCGCCCGTATTGTTTCAATCCACAACACTCTGATAAACTGACCATCCAATGTGTTAGCTACGGAACTTCGCCAACGCTGCACGTCAGCTTGGGAGTTCGGTCGGGATTCTGTCGTCCTCTTTCCATCTGCGCCAACGCCTTGCGCAAATTCTCCACCTCTTCCGAGAGAACGCTGCGGATCTCTTCCCGCGTAAAGTCCCGCGTCGAGAACAAGAGGCAGTCATGAACACCGCAATGCGACCTCGCCGCAAAGCCAAAGCCCCGCCGCACACCACGTCGCCTTCGGTCATGGATGACCTCGATGCCGAAGACTTCCCAGTCCAATTGGAGTTGTTGTCGCATGACATAGTTACCTTCCTCGACTGCCTAAACGAGTTCCCGGAGTTCACAGATGAGGCCGTCAACGCGGCCATCATCTCGCTTGAAGGGGATTTGAAGGTAAAGTGTTTACATCTGAACAACGAACCAACTCTGAACGCTCTGAATAGTATTGGGCATCCTGCTTGAAAGACTACAAAGGTAGGGTTATAGCTTGGGGAATGGGTGCTGTGCACTCGAAGCTGACATTATTGCTAGACCAATTCAAATATCCAGCTGTCCAAAGATATCTGCATGACTTGACGGGTGAGATGGGCGAGCATCTGGACAGCATAACATCATCCTTGTCTATCTTCATAGAGATCGGTCCGTCTTCACACGATCACCTTCTCTTCGTAATTGCAATGTGGTAACCTTAGTCTGCGCTTACAGGTGTACCGACCATCCGCTTCGCACAGAAACATGCGGCAGCGAATCTACTCAACCTGTCAACTGTGGCGACATTCTTCAGCGCCGTCACTGCGACCACAATGCAGTTTTCGTTTGACCAAACCGATACCAAGCTAGCCAATAGTGTGAATGGCTTCTGGTTTACTTCCTTGGTATTCAGTATCGGGGCCGCCGTCAACAGTCTCCTTGGACTGACATGGAAGCAAGCCATGTAGTAAGTTCAATTATCCTCCCTTTCGCAGTAATATTGACCGCTCTATAGCCGATCCCCTGGTCATCGAGTACCGTGGTGGGTGCTCATCTGGATCAAACGATCACCACTAGTCTTCCTAGTTCTGTCCGTGGCTTGTTTCTCCATGGGTCTAGTTCTCTTCACCTACTCCTCTGGACAGCACCGAATAACCTCCACGGTCACAACAGTCTTCTCGGCATTCAGTTGCTTCGGCCTCACAGCTGTCTCGTTCTGGTTCGCATCCGAGAAGTGGATCTTCCGTCGGCACAAAGGGCAGAAATGGCTTGCAGACGTCCTCTCTGAGTCAAGAGTGCGTATGCATTCTTGGCCAGGAGTGGCCTGGTGCATTCGGGAACCCCAGCAGTTCGCTCGCAAAGTCGCATACTGGGGTCGTCGTCGCTGGCACGACCTCAGCGACCAATGCAGTCGTGTCCTCAGAGTCGTGAAGGGCGGTTTTGGACTGCGAAAGGTGGCTGATCTCGACACAGCTCGTTCGGAGAATGGCGAAATGAAGTCTCCGGTGACGCCCCCATGCAGCCCCGAACTGTCGAGGTTCCATTACGGCGAAACAACTCTCAGCCCCATAACAGAAGGCGCCCCTTCAACAGTAGATGGTGTGGACGACGGCACAGTGTTGAGCGATTCTGGAGGCACCATGATCACCTCGGGATCGGGGCCAAACAGTCCCAATCCTAACAGGCACCGACTCAAAGACCTCGTTCGCTCAGTAATCATGGTTAACCGTACTACTGGCGCTGGCTCTGCGTTCTCCTCCTCGGTTGGTCCCAAGCGACAAAGGACTATGTCTTCAGATGCTGGGAAGTCCGGACGATTAATGGATACCTCTGCGATGATGAAAGGTTCACGGCTGGCTGTTCTGATACCGAAGTTGAAGAGGATGGAAGCCACCCAAGAATATGCACCGCATCAGGCGCTAGTGAGGCACCTGCAGTTCTCGCCCGACGGAAAGTATTTCGCTACATCTAGGTGCGTTACACCTAGAGCCGTCAGTTAATTGTATATGTCTCACATACTAACCCCTCAGTTGGGATCGTACTTCTGTCATTTTCCGCGTTGGCGTAAGTGCATCTTGCCCAGGCTAGGCAGAATGATTCTCATGTGTTTGTAGGATCCTTGCTCCGTTCATCGAGTATTAGCTCATCCTCAAGGGTTTGTAGGCCAAGTAGCATGGTAAGCGCATTCACGTGGCGTTCTGGAGTTTATTGAACTCTAACTATCTTCCAGGTCACCTCATGGTAGCGTCCTGTTGACAAAGCTGAACCGTGGCATGAAAGTCTGGACTGCAGTAAGCACTAACAGCTGCATCTGCTCCTGCCTTTGAGCTGAAGTATTATTCAAGGATGGCGTGTGTAAGAAGACTATCGACAGGCGACATGCTGTGCAGTCGATAACGTGGTTACCGGGCGGCGAAGGTGTGACGTCTGCTTTGCGTGATGATATCCTATAGTAGCTGACCCATTATCCATAGCGTTCTTATCTGTTGAAGGCAGTTACGTGGTTAAACTCGTAAGTGCGCAGCAATCAACAACTGTCCTCTTGCTCATACATTAGCGCTGTTAGAACACGGCTGGTGAGGTAAGTCAATACGATCGCTATATAAGTGAAGTTAATACTCAAATTACAACGATAGGATCTTGAGCGATATCATCTCGAGAGAATGATTTTGCATGACGTCGCTGTGACAAATGACCGTCAACGAATGCTTTGTGTCGGAACGTTGACCGCTTCTTCCGACGGGCTTCAGCCCAAGAAATGCCGAGCTGAAAAGCAGATCCTTGGTAAGTATTCCCTGCTTTCTACCATGTCCTCTTAGCCTAATACTTTCACGTAGTATATAATATGGACAAGCACGAAATCGAGAAGTAAGCATGTGTCCACGAAAGGTACGGCCAGTGACTAACAGTCATACAGCCGTGTCCCTGTCTTGCACGATGTCAGAGATATCACGCTTGCAAAGGATGGCCATGTTGCCCTGGTGAGTTACGAAAATAAGGTCAGTTTTCGGCGGCTGTATGGATTATAATATGCGTTTGACCAACCCGCTGCTAGGCACCCCCGCAACTCTGGAAGCTGGAAACCTTTAAGGAAACTGTACGACTATCACTACGACACACATATATGCCCAAAATCCCGGTCGACTTCGCAGGTCCAAGTTACTTCGGTGGTAAAAACGATCAACTGGTTTTGTGCGCTGGTAAAGGTGAGTGTCCTCTCATCTGCGGTAGGCTTCACTGCTGAGTGTTGGACATGTAAAGGTGGCGATATCTTTATATGGGATCGCGAATCCGCGGCACTCCTACATCACATACGTCCTCAGGCCCTCGGCGGAGGAGATCTGACATGCATTGCGTGGAACCACGCATCCGATAACTTTATGTTTGCAACTGGTAGCCATGATGGCGGTGTGAGGATTTGGTCAAAGCAGCCGTCTGAGGGTATCGCCATTGAAGAAGCACCAAGTCGGGCCACAAGTACTCATCCTGCGCCGACACCGCGCACTGCGTCACCGTCTCTCTACGACATGGACTATAGGACGGAAAGTCCTGCTGCAAATACTGAATCAAATGGAGGGACACCTGCAACTGGCTCGCAGGCGGATCTTCTGTCGCCGGACCATGAACGGAATAGGTCTGTGACATTCCATGAACCCTCATAACGATATTACTGGGGTTGTCCAGTACAACGCTTCTCTGTTTATGGTACCGGTATCAGGTAGAAATATGTAATATAGTGTTAGTTCATTTATGACCTGCATGTTTTTGTAATCTAATCACGCATAGATACTCATTGGACATCAGAGCTTCTCTGGCCACAAGTTGAGCTTGGATGACGTGAGAGTTAGGGGCAAATCTCAGTAGTATGTGTGTGATTGCCCCGGAGGTGCCTCGCTGTCCATTAGTGCTAGCGTTGATGCTGACATAAGCCAACTTTTGAGACGACAGTTTCCTTCCCGACCTGCCTCTTTCGGCTACTTATACGCAACCAGCAGCATCATCTTCACGCTGCATGGCCACTGTCTCGTCTACCGACTTCTGATACATGTACGTATTACTATACAGCAGACATCCAGGTCGCTACTTCAAGGTAAGATCATCAATTCAAGGTACGCAGAACAGTCGATCAACGGTTATTGCGTATGATGGAGGGTCATGCACTCATGGGTTTACAGTAGTATGGTCCGTGCGGCGTGGACCGACGATTTGAAGTGTCTCCAGAATTACGCCGAGTGCCGTTAGGCACGACCTACGGCCGACTGGAGTCGTCGAATGAGGTTGTCATCCAGACAGTGGCGGCTGGGTCATGTGCCGTGAATAGCGCATTCGCGAAGACCAATATGGATTTCTAGAGGACAACCGACCCGCTGTCGGTCCGCGTAGTTGAGGGTATTTAAGCCCCAGAAGAGATGAACACCGGCTCTGACGATGATCGGAAGTCCTGGCAGGATGTCTCCTGCATTCGCTCTCATACTAGTTATACTAGCCTCCTTATCGCACTCCCTTGTCAATGCGGTTCGTATTGACATAGACGCGACGAAGTTCAACAAGTCCGACTTTGCCATTTCGTCATTTGTGGAACCAAACGGTAAGCAATCCATATTGCCTCCAAAGCAGATATTGATTTATTTTTCATAGTGAATCGTGCAGACGATGGTGGTTTATACGCGGTTTGTATTCATCTTTACTATCCCGATAACTATTGCATCTGAACTGAGGCTGACGGGCGCGTTATAGGAACTCAGTAAGCTTCATTGCTACAATAATTAACACGCGAGACTGACGTCCCCTTGACATGCCTTTAGTCCAAAACAGAGCATTCCAAGGTATGTTGGTCCGTTGTTTTTCTAGCCGGATGTTGACCGTGATGTTGCACGATCATAGAGCAGACCAGCTACCTGACCATTCCGGGATGGACCAAGATTGGCTCACCGGCATTATATATCGACCCAGATACTCCATTGGGTGTGATAGGGCATTCCCTTGAAATATACGTGGCCGCGAACCGGAGCAAAGTGGCTGGTGAACGTGCTGGAATTTCGAACAGCGGTACGAGTGCGCACTGCTTTGGAAGTACATAAACGAACTTACATGCCAATTCAGGCTGGTATGGTCTGCCGATTCGTGCCCAGCCTTACAATCTCTCCTTCTGGGTTAAACGCGACCATGCGGCGAAATTGAATGGTGATATCCAAGTGTCCCTGGTATCATTGACGGACAATGCAACCTACGCCACGGTTAATTTCTCAACATCGCGGGTGACTAGAGAATGGAAACAATTCTCCGCCGTGCTTCATCCCAAACAGGACGCCCCGGATTCGAATAACGTGCTTAGCTTAACCTTGGAAGTATCAGCCGATCACGCTCAGTACGCTTGGTTCAACCTGATATCTCTGTTCCCCCCTACATATAAGAATCGGACGAACGGTCTGAGAGTTGACCTTGCGGAAGCACTCGCTGATTTGAAGCCTAAGTACGTCCGTATCCCTGGTGGAAGCAACATGCAAGGCTAGTATATCATCACTGGACTATTGACGTTGACATTCATGCTTAAACTTGACATCTGTGTAGGTGCCACTATTCCTCAGAGGTTCAATTGGACACTTTCACTGGGGCCTCTCCAGGACCGTCCCGGACGTGATGGCTACTGGGGTATGCACAAGTTGCTGACTACTGTATATAATCTGACCCAATCCTCGTAGTTGGGTACCAGACGGAAGGGCTCGGTCTAAAAGAGCTCCTGGATATGGTTGAAGACTTTGGCGCCACTCCTGTGCTTGGAGTATACGATGCATATGCCGCCGATGACGAGAGTATCCCGAACACTAGTCAGTTGGACAAGTATATTCAGAGTGCTGTTGACGAGCTAGAGTAGGCTATCTCTATACTCCGTCAGGTAAATGCTGACCTTGGGGTTCACAGCTTTGTCCTTGCTGACGCGAAGACGAATAAGTGGGGTCGCTTACGTGCAGAGCTTGGGCACCCTGAGCCATACGAGCTTCACTATGTGTAAGTTATCAACAGTCGCTTCGTGGAGGTATGACATTGTTGCTCACCTCGTTTTCCTCTAGCGAAATAGGAAACGAAGGTGCTGGTCATGTTGCTGGCCCGAACTGACTCACTTCTGACTTTCGGACTCATGGTAGATTTTACCTCTACGACGTACGATTACCGATGGCAGCGGTTCTACGACGCCTTGAAGAAGGCGCACCCCAAAGTCAACTATGTTGCCAGCGCACATCTGGAGGGCGTGCATCTTCCTGCCGTGGACGTCCATGACTTCAGTGGGCCAGACTTCTTCTACGACGCCTTCTCAAGGTATATCATCTGCTGAAG